>JAJOZX010010743.1:0-72500 GCA_023014485.1 Bathynomus jamesi | reverse complement strand
CCGATGTTTAGCACAAGATCAAATGAATTGTTTCCAACCAATGTTATAGATAATTAAAAAATATATATATATATATATATATATATAAATTTATACTGGAAATCTGCCCGGGTTTTAGCACTCTACCCTTCTTATTTAAGTTCGATGTATATAAAAATAAATTGAAAAATAAAAGTTATTAGAGTAGCATACAAGTTTACCAAAGATTTAGCGTTCTACCCTTCTTATCTAAATCTGTTCTGAAGGAATTCAAAACAACAGGATCGAGTTGAAAAAGACCTTTGCTTATGTTGAAGTTATTTGTAAGTTGGATAATGGCAGACTCAAGAATATTTCTATTAACAATGTTGCTGGAGTGAAATAAAACTGAAGCATTATTCCAATCAATACAGTGGGATAACTCTGACAAATGGACAAAAAGGGCACTGGACGACGGTCCTGTTCTAACGGAATATTGATGCTGTTTTATACGTGTGTGCAAATCCTTTCCCGTCTGACCTATGTAAAAGGAATCACATTGTTTACAACCATTTTATAGATAATGCCTGAATTATTGGTAGGGCTATTTTTTACTATGATATTTTTCACAATATTGTTATATGAAAATACTACATTAATATCCAAAAGTTTAAGTACATTAGCAATGCCTAAAAAGCCCGGGAAAAATGGAAGTACTAAAATATTTTTTGACAAAGTACGAGTGTTATTATTCACACGATAGAAAGTTCGTTTTGCCTTGTTAAGACAAGATTCCATAAACGCAGATGGATAACACAGATCACTTCCAATACTGTTGATTTTTTCCAATTCGGCATCGATGTATTCCGGACTGGCGATCCTAAGGGCGCGGAGAAACATTGAAGAAAAAATGACCTTCTTAGTGGGGCTGTCATGTTCCGAGTAAAAGTGTACGTAGGACAAATTGTTTGTTTTTTCCGATAAATACTAAACTTAAAACCTGGGCTTTCCCTATGTACACGCACATCCAAAAACGGGATTGAGTTGTCTTGTTCCACTTCTAAAGTAAACTTAATGGAGGGGACTTCATCATTTAACTGAAGGAGGAAGTTATCTAGGTCACGATTCATGGGCCAGATACACAAAATATCGTCGCCGTACCGCAACCAAGGGATGCCAACCACCAGGATTCTCGGAATGTAAGTAATTTCGAAAAACTCCATATAAATATTAGAGAGGAGGGGCGACAAAGGGTTGCCCGTGGCCATCCCAAAAACTTGTTGATAATACTCGTTATTGAAAGTGAATTTACACTCTTTGATGCAAAGCTTAATAAGTTCCAAAACAATGTGTAAAGGTAGTGGCAGGTCATACTTATGTAATTCTCGGGAGAGAAAGTCAAGCATATCGTCAATCGGCACTTTTGTAAACAATGAACAAACGTCAAAACTGATCAATCTATCTACGTACTGAAACCAACGATAGATTGATCAGTTTTGACGTTTGTTCATTGTTTACAAAAGTGCCGATTGACGATATGCTTGACTTTCTCTCCCGAGAATTACATAAGTATGACCTGCCACTACCTTCACACATTGTTTTGGAACTCATTAAGCTTTGCATCAAAGAGTGTAAATTCACTTTCAATAACGAGTATTATCAACAAGTTTTTGGGATGGCCACGGGCAACCCTTTGTCGCCCCTCCTCTCTAATATTTATATGGAGTTTTTCGAAATTACTTACATTCCGAGAATCCTGGTGGTTGGCATCCCTTGGTTGCGGTACGTCGACGATATTTTGTGTATCTGGCCCATGAATCGTGACCTAGATAACTTCCTCCTTCAGTTAAATGATGAAGTCCCCTCCATTAAGTTTACTTTAGAAGTGGAACAAGACAACTCAATCCCGTTTTTGGATGTGCGTGTACATAGGGAAAGCCCAGGTTTTAAGTTTAGTATTTATCGGAAAAAAAAAAAAAATTTGGCCTACGTACACTTTTACTCGGGACATGACACCCTCACTAAGAAGGCCATTTTTTCTTCAATGTTTCTCCGCGCCCTTAGGATCGCCAGTCCGGAATACATCGATGCCGAATTGGAAAAAATCAACGGTATTGGAAGTGATCTGTGTTATCCATCTGCGTTTATGGAATCTTGTCTCAACAAGGCAAAACGAACTTTCTATCGTGTGAATAATAACACTCGTACTTTGACAAAAAATATTTTAGTACTTCCATTTTTCCCGGGCTTTTTAGGCATTGCTAATGTACTTAAACTTTTGGATATTAATGTAGTATTTTCATATAACAATATTGTGAAAAATATCATAGTAAAAAATAGCCCTACCAATAATTCAGGCATTATCTATAAAATTGGTTGTAAACAATGTGATTCCTTTTACATAGGTCAGACGGGAAAGGATTTGCACACACGTATAAAACAGCATCAATATTCCGTTAGAACAGGACCGTCGTCCAGTGCCCTTTTTGTCCATTTGTCAGAGTTATCCCACTGTATTGATTGGAATAATGCTTCAGTTTTATTTCACTCCAGCAACATTGTTAATAGAAATATTCTTGAGTCTGCCATTATCCAACTTACAAATAACTTCAACATAAGCAAAGGTCTTTTTCAACTCGATCCTGTTGTTTTGAATTCCTTCAGAACAGATTTAGATAAGAAGGGTAGAACGCTAAATCTTTGGTAAACTTGTATGCTACTCTAATAACTTTTATTTTTCAATTTATTTTTATATACATCGAACTTAAACAAGAAGGGTAGAGTGCTAAAACCCGGGCAGTTTTCCAGTATAAATTTATATATATATATATAATATATATATTTTTTTTAATTATCTATAACATTGGTTGGAAACAATTCATTTGATCTTGTGCTAAACATCGGTAGTTTTTCCTTACAAATTTGTATGCTCCTCCCACAATCCTTTAATTTTTAATTTTATTTTTTACCTCTCCGTTTATTGATATATATATATATATATATATATATATATATATATATATATTAATATATTTTCTGTAACCTATATATAGGCTGTAACTCTTTATGTACTTCAGTGTTCCTGAGGATGTCATTAGATGAAAGCGCTTGAGCACCATTCTGTGTTTCCTTTCCTTCGTGGTTTTATTCATCATAAATATTTTTCACGTGTTACTTTCGTGAAATAATTTTCATATATATATACAGTATATATATATATACCCAACAGGATTCAAGCCCAGCAATGTTTGATTAAAAGACGAGGGTGCTGACCATTGACTGCGATACGACAAGGTGAAAGTTAGCACAGCCTATTTCAGCACCCGAGGGAACAGATAATGGTTTCACATCCAGAGGTGTTTATTGTGCTAACCCACCTGCACTCGAACCAATGACAGAGTTATCATTTACACGTCTCACGAACTCGTGATGGAGGTAAGAACGTGTTAACTCCCAGCTGGGGTAGACACCTTACGAAAAGCTCAAAACTTTTATCATTTCGAGGACGCCATTTCCGAAAAGAACCGGCTTCAGCGGCTCCTCTAAATGGAGGACCTGGGGGACCGACACAGGGGCCGAAATGAGTATTATTCCCCCTTCACGAACCAAGCTAGCACACCTCCGTCTCAATTTTGAATTGCACGCCATCAAACGAGAAATAATTAATTTTAGTTGCGTACGTGGGAAAGTCTCGTCACTGGTTAAATATTCTACTGAAGGTGTAATTTTTTAAGGCACGGGTATTTTTAATAAGAATCATCATTAATATCTTTCACCACGGAAGCACTATTTTTGTTTTAACATAAAAACTGTAAACTCTACCGCAAAATCCCTTCTCAATTTCGTCTGCTAGTCACGTCTCCCGCAATTCGTGTAAAGTTTCCAGTATCAGTAAAGATCAACTACAACTTTTGAATAATTTCTCAGTTATCCTTCAAAAATCTATTTATGTATGAGAGAAAACAATATCTTAAGGGTAAACAAATATAAAGACAAATATAATTTAATTTCAAGGTTTCTATGTACTTCGGAAAAGAAATTTAGACATAAATAAAAGTATTAAAGCTGTTATCATGGGCGTCCGCAAGAGGGAGCACTTCCCTCCCCCCCTTGGAATTTCAGAAGAAAATTTGAAAACTTACAAAAATCATGGTATGGTATGGTATTTTAATATGTATTTATATTAACTATCGTATTATTCACGTATCATGGTATGGCATTTAAATAATATTATAAAATGTCACGGATTGATTTTAAAATTTTAATTAAACTGATTCTATTAATAAATAAATTAAATTTCTCAACTTCTCAATTTTTTTAAAGTTTAAACTAACTTATCAACTGGACTTTGCTTTTATTTCAATTTATTAACAAATGAAAAAATAACGAAAAAGATTTAAGGTGGAGGCGATAATTATTGTATCATTATAATACAATAATTATTGCCATCGTTCGATTCATATCCACCTTCTAATAAGATTCAAAATGCCACAGAATAGCGTTTGCAGGCGTTTGATTTTCAAAATTTTCTCGGAGGAAACCCCTGCCTTCATGCAAAATACCACGCTCCCCGCTTTCTCATATTGTAGTCTTACCTCCATCCCTGGAAAAATATCCTGCGGACACCCATGACTGTTATAATTTTATTATTAAAGCAGACATTTTTGAAAAGACTTCCATTAATGAATTTATAACAACATATTTGGAAAATTGGAGAGCAAGATCAGTATAACAGCAAAATAAATGTTTACGGAAATGGAGGGACTGTAATGATATTATAAATGACATGATTAAATAATCATTATTTTCAAATAAATTAATTAAAACTAAAGAAAATAAAACAAGTATTATAGTTGGACGACATTTTGTTACAGTATCATAAAGAGTAGTCCACATATGGGTTCCGCTTAAGGATTATACAGGGTGTCTCAAAAGTCACTATCTATTTCGGTGACATTAGATGTTTTTTTTAAAAATGCTATGCTGGCATAAAGATATGTACTTCTGGTGCAAATTTGTGTATTTAAAAAAAGTTAATTGGTTTATTATCTTGACATGCTTGAACAATTCCTCGAACCTCAACTTCTTACAGATGGCATTCTTGACACAGTAGTTTTTCAGAAGGATGGAGCACCGTGCCATTATGCAATAATTGTACGTGATTATCTTGAAGACGCTTCCCCGGTCGCTGGATTGGTCGTGGAGGAACACAACCATGGGCAGCACGTTCACCCGATTTAACACCATTAGATTGTTTCGCCTGGGTTTCATTAAGTCTAAGGTGTACACTGGTAGAAGAATTAGTGATGTAGCCGAACTTCGAAATCGTATTACCGATGCAGTTCAGAAAATAACACCTCAAATGCTGGAAAGTGTGTTCCGGGAAACAACTTATCGCTTTGAGCTCTGTAGAGACACTGATGGTCGCCATGTGGAGACAGATAAATAAATAGCACTAATTCTTTGTGGCACTTACTTTGAAATAAATATATTTTTCATGTCTTAAACCAGTTTTTCGTAATTCCCATTATTTTTCAAAATAGATAGTGACTTTTGAGACACCCTGTATAACGTAGACCAACTGTATACACACACACACACACACACACACACACACACATATAATATATATATATATATATATATATATAATTTGAATGAATGAATGAATGAATGAACGAATGAATAAAGAATTGAATGAATAAATAAATAAATGAATGAATAAATGAATAAATGAATGAATAATGAATGAATAATGAATGAATTTCATAAAACCACCGTCGACTTTATGCGTATTGATACTATGGACTCCATAGTATCAACACGCATAAAGTCGACGGTGATTTTATGGAGGCTCGACTTTATTCAGGTGAATTTACAAACTGAGTCAACTTTATTCAAATGTTATTCAGTTTTCACTCCATGACAGTATATTTTATGCAAGTCTACTTTAGGGAAATATATGCGTGTGATTCAGGTTTCACCTTATGTAATTGTATTTTATTCAGGTTAGCTTTATTCAGTTTAATTTTCCATTTTTAAATATATGTACAGTAGAGATTCCAGAATACGTAAGTCAGTCAGTCAAATCTTGAGTTGCTCATATTGGAGAATATTAATATTGGTCTTTAATTACGTATCGGTATTGAAATTTGTACTGGGAAGAAAATCTATCCCTGATATATAAATAGCGGTTTATAAATATATAAATGGTTATGTATTCTCCTAAATCCGCCCCTGATTATATATTATTATTATTATTATTATTATTATTATCATTGCATAGACAACCAACTAAATAAATTCTGTAAACTCTTTAAGCCAAATTTTAAAAATTCTAATTATAACTTTAATAAAGAATATAATTAATATACTTTACTTTGATGTCGATGCTGGCATTTCATATATACATATACGATGACGATAATGATAATGATCCAAGGATCCTAGGGTCTTTGTTAGTCTGAAACATTATAACATTATACATAATAATAATGATAAACTTTATTGGCAGGAGACAAATCCCATAAAAAAAAATGTACAAATTCTCATCAAAGTAATAAACGCTACAACTACTTAAACAATAAATTTAAAAAGAAAAGATAAACACTGACGACAAAGACGACAAAGACGACAAAAGAAGAAATAACTGCAATAAATGTAATGAAACGAGTAATAACAAAATTATTAATAACTTCTATCATAGGAAACAGAGTCTGTCAACAAAAGGAAGTTAAATCAATGATATTTGAAGATTTTGAATCAATATTTGCATGTGATAAGTGCATGGAAAATCTTCGTTGAGAGCATAGCTCCCGTCCGTTTGTTGTTGTTGTCGTTGGTGTTGTTTAATTTGTGTTAATATACAGTGTACAGTTCGGTTCAAAGAGTTCTGTCGTGAAACTCCATATTTGTGACCGATATGAATATCGGTATAGAACACGGAGTTTACCTAATCTATTTTTCACAAACTAATCCATTTGGAAGATGAACAGTCTCTACGAAGCCAGAGTGATTACTATCTTGGGAAGTTGAGCCGAAGTACAGTATATATATATATATATATATATATATATATATATATATATATATATATACTGTGATGAATAAAACCACGAAGGAAAGGAAACACAGAATGGTGCTCAAGCGCTTTCGTCTAATGACATCCTCAGGAACACTGAAGTAAATAAAGAGTTCAAGACTATATACAGGTTAAAAAAAAAAAATATATATATATATATATATAAATAAAAATTGTGGGAGGAGCATACAAATTTGTAAGGAAAACTACCAATTTTAGCACTTTGACCGGATTTAACACAAGATCAAATGGATTATTTACAACTAATTTTAGAGTTAATGCCTGAATGATATATAGGTCCCAAAAATATATATATCTATATATATAGAAATAAAAAGTGTGGGAGGAACATACAAATTTGTAAGGAAAACTACCAATTTTAGCACTTTGACCGAATTTAACACACGATTAAATGGATTGTTTACAACTAATTTTAGAGTTAATGCCTGAATGATATATAGGTCACAAAAAAAATATAAAACTAAATTGAAAAATAAAAATTGTAGGAGAAGCATACAAATTTATAAGGGAAAATTACCACAGTTTTAGCACTCTGCCCTTCTTGTCTAAATCCGTTCTGAACGAATTCAAAACAACGGGATCGAGTTGAAAAAGACCTTTGCTCATGTTAAAGTTATTTGTAAGTTAGAAATAGCAGACTCAAGAATATTTCTATTAACAATGTTGCTAGATTGAAACAAAACTAAAGCATTATTCCAATCAATACAGTGGGATAACTCTGACAAATGGACAAAAAGGGCACTGGACGACTGTCCCATTCTAACGGAATATTGATGCTGTTTTACACGCGTGTGCAAATCCTTTCCCGTCTGACCAATGTAAAAGGACTCACATTGTTTACAACCTAAAATTGGTTGTAAACAATCCATTTGATCTTGTGTTGAATTCGGACAAAGTGCTAAAATTGGTAGTTTTCCTTACAAATTTGTATGCTCCTCCCACACTTTTTATTTCTATATATATATATTTTTTTTGTAACCTGTATATAATCTTGAACTCTTTATTTACTTCAGTGTTCCTGAGGATGTCATTAGACGAAAGCGCTTGAGCACCATTCTGTGGTTCCTTTCCTTCGTGGTTTTATTCATCATAAATATTTTTCACGTGTTACTTTCGTGAAATAATTTTCATATATATACTGCATATATATACACACACACAGTCGTATATATATATATATATGGGATGAATTTCACAATTAAACAAGTGAAATGAATGAATGATGCAAACCCACAAGGAAAAAGAAAAATGATTCCAAGGTCTTTCGTGTATCCAGAAGTACACTTCGTCAGGGAATGTTCTCCCTTCATTCCCTGAAGCGGTGTACTTCTGAATACACGAAAAGGTCTTGGAATCATTTTTCTTTTTCTTTGTGGGTTTGCATCATATATATATATATATATATATATATATATATATATATATATATATATATAGGCTACACCTCATTTCACGAAGGTCAAGCTTGTTGTCCCTCCTCTTATATACATATTTAACCATCGATGTATTCATAGTTCAAAGAAAGTATGAAGAGTTAAACATCTTTTTACACACAGCACCATTCCGCTCATACGGCCATATTTCAGGGTACGAGCAGCTCGCAGCAGCATTGCCAAATAGTTAGGGGGGTCAAAGTAATGATCTACTCGTATATATGTATATATTTATTTTTTTCGAAAATAAATGAAAATACATTATGTATTTTCATTTCAATACCATAAAGTACTGGCAAGTACTTTAAATAAACTGCCATATTGAAGCAGTGTTTGTAAATCTAAAATTACGCATGTATTTGTAACAATTGCATATTTCAAGGTTTTTTTTCCGACGGAAAGAAGAAGATAAACTCAAATGAATGGTTTCGACCGTGATTGGCCAGTATCAACCAATCACAGTTCTTCACATTCTTCGTAATTTTGCGTTTTCGAATATGAATATTTACGTTTTCACGTATACATCTACGAACTTGACCTTCGTGGAATAGATATCGTTAAACGAAATTCTCGCTACAGGTTACAGGATAATTGCTAGTAGTCAGGCCCCTTGTTCAAAACAGACTTTAGAGACGAAAAATAAGTCTATACTAAAATGTTAGGTATTATAAAGAAGAAAGTTAATACTAAAATCAATATAAAATATATTTAGTCTTTGAGCTTCGACAGAAATAGTTTAATTACCAAATTTTAGAGAAAATTATGTCATTCATTCGATGATAATAATAATAATAATCATCAGCGGGAACGCCCCCAGAAAGTGACACAGCGTCAGCTGAGGTCGGACTAATGCTAAGGTCGGATCATTGTACTAACTCGTGGGTTATTATTATCACCACCAATGGGAGTCGAACCCCCGATCTTATCCTTTTCAATTCGTTTATATAGGGAAACGATGTTACCCAGTGAGTTTTGCGGGCCGGCCCACTGATTTGATACGATTATTTCTATCGTAAGAAGGTATTTGCATGATTAAAATAATTTCATCACTGCGATTAAAAATGTGGTCTAAGTGAAGGAAGTAATCAATAAAAGCCTTTATGACTCCCCATATTTAAAATATTATATTCAGACATGACCATATTATAGGCAGCATAATGATATGCTTGAGAGTATAGAGTAGAATGCGGAGCAACCAACCTAATCCCCGCGGTTGATGAAGATTTGAATGTTTACATTTGAGATATGTCTAAGTAGAGTCATGATACAAGTGTTTAAAAAGTTCTAAGGATTAGAGAAATAATTATAATAATAATAATAATAATAATAATAATAATAATAATAGTTTATTGTTCTGTTTATACATACAATAGATGTAACAAGAAATATAGATGTAAAAATGGAACAAATGACTTTTTTCTTTACATTCTGGTTACGGAACTTTTACATGAATGTAATCAGAAAATCTAGACGAAGTCTTGTATGTAGACTGGATTTACACAAACCTGCAGATTATTGCAGTGAGGTGGTAAACTGCATTATGTCAGATAATGTAATGAATGAAAGAACAACTTTTGTAAGATGTTTAGGCTTATTATAGTGTATTAAGTGTGATTTTTCAATTTATTAACAACATAAGATTTATATACATTATACAACTTAGTCAATTACTTGCGTTTGATTCTTAGCTCTGGAACCACAACGTGGTTCTACAATATTACAGTCGTGTATGTTGTGCGGATTCGCCGGTGACTCCACGTTGTGTTTCTAGGGTTAAGAATAGTATATGTATTGCATAAAGAGAGATTGTTGGACGCATTTACTATCTCCATGGGACAAAGGGGGTTGGTAATCGTATTTCAGATCCGTGTATCACGAGATGGAACTCTGAAATATTTATAATATTCATCTGGTCCTCAAAACAATGTAAATTTCAAAATTTTATACAGGGTGATTCAAAAAAATGTTAACTTATATGGGAAAGAATTACAGATATCATCCAATCAATACCACCAGACACGTAACTTAGGGCTCTGGAAGCAACGTTTGACCGCTTTCATAACTGCATAGAGATATCCGTGGACAGGAAGTAGAGACTGTATGAAGCACTATTTACATTACAAAAAATGTTTACAAATAAATTGGAAATGAAAATAAAACCCCCATATAAGTGTTAAATATTTTTGAATCACCCTGTATTATGAGAAATCAGAGGTATTAACTTTGCTTAATAATAATAAATAAATAAAAAAAATAGAGAGAATTACTGAGTGGTCATTTAAAGGCATATGAAAGCACAGACGATTTGATGTATATGTGAAACTGTTGATATGAAATCTGATGAATTTGTCCTTTTAGTACCTGACGGAATACCTTGTACGAACCAATAGTATTTGAATGAGTTTATAATGCTATAAGAATCGTGATATACTGTATTACATTAAGTTCTGTCCGTCACTACTTTAATATTTTTTGCTCTTTCACGCACGTTTAGGCATGACTCCTCGACCACGCATATACTACTGTAGTGCGTGCATGGCCGTGACTTTGAATAATTACAAGTGAACGGAGTGGGTCAACATCTATACTACAATGTTACGCAATGTTTTTAATAGTTTATGAAAAAACTGACCTTGACACGTGTAAACAGCTTCACGAACTATACTTTGAACATCTATTGAAATAAATATTCCATGGGGCTCGGACTGTTGGTTCACAATACATACACACACACACACACACACACACACACACATATATATATATATATATATATATATATATATATATATAATTTGGTTGAATGGTTTGTTCTTAGGTAGCTTAGCGAGGAATAGGAAAACGAAAAGATGGTACATGTTTATTTACAGACGTTTCGGAAAAGTTCAATTTCCATCATCAGTGCTAAAAAGTTTGAAAACAAATAGAAATAAATAAGTATAATAAACAAAAACGAACAATATATTAAAATGGCGCGACAATTAGCGATAATTAGCGAGAATTAATAGTATGGTTACAATATATATTAAATTAGAAGATTAAAAATGAAATGATATAAAGTATAAAAGTATGGACAATAAGTAAAATATAAAATGGATAAAAGGTGAAACGGAATTGAGGGGGTTCTTACCAAATTGTTAACGTAATGAGAGACTAATTTTACAGAAGATTGGGAATTGTTGCTTGTTGAAAAAATTCCATATTAGAAAGATGGAGCCAGGCGGAGTGATGGTGGATTTCTTTTGAGTTTGAGAGAGAGAGAGAGAGGTGTGTGTGTGTGTGTGTGTGTGTGTGTGTGTGTGTACGCGTCGTACTGGTCTGCAACAAAACAGTGAATCCAGATGAAATTTGGTTAAGTGAATCAGCAAATAAAATAATGAGAATAAATATTGAAATAAGAATCAGGCATAAATCATGCGAGCATAGTTTTGCATGGCGGCAACTTTAACAAATTTCTTTGCAAGAGACTTCATTGCGGAAGTAAAGCGTGCTGCAGTGATTGCTCGTGCCTTCTAACACAAATTTTACTCTTATTCATAGATGTTTCTTCAATACTGTATGTATTTAATCAATTTGGAAAATGGCATAAATATTCAGTGAAGGTTGTCGTACTGCTTGGCACCCAAAATTAAATTTTGTTTAAGCACGTGACAGACCAATGAAATTGGTTTTCCTTCGAAATTCTACAAATTTCTAAAGTTTTTAAACCATTTTTGGATTTATTGTTGAAATTGAGAGTTCTTGTAATCAATACATCTCCAATCTTGTTTTCCATTTTGTATATTTTCTTTGTATATAAATGAGGCGCTCCCTGCGACAGGGACAAGCCCGCCATGGTCCCAAAAATCCGTTATCTATAGTACCAGAAGGTCTATTATCCATTTTCTACCATAATACACTGTCCTCTTATGTTGGGCTCGTCTTTATCCCCTGGTAATTTTCCATTGTTTTACAGGGGCTGGTGGACCATGTGCAGGCTTGTGCACGAGTTTTAAAACTTTAACGTGCGTTTTTTCGAAACTTAAATTTGTGCTCTCGTGATTATGCGATTCCTGTAGAATCCGTTTCACGGAGCGCCCCGTATGGTTTGTGAACATTTGTAGATTTGTCACTAAGCATTGTGCTAAAAGGTTACGTGGAAACTCTATAAACAAGATCGTTTATTGCACTTAGAAATTAATCCTGATTTATAATTTAGGTTTATGCAGATTTACAAAGCGAGTTTCAAGCGTTTTAACCTAATCCTCTGACGGAAACTTACATATGTTCGCAAAACCTATAAATAGAGAATACAAACAAATGCTTCGATTGGAATGATTCCCAACACTTGCTTATCACTAATTGTATCATTAATTGATTAAACATATAGACTATAATTACGTGATTTACTCCGTATTCATGCGTTCAACTCTACACAGTGTTCACGATTCCGGATACCTTCATTATGTTAAACCAACAACTTCATTAATCACCCTCAGGCAAGCGGATTCTCCCAAATTCGAGATTACACACACACACACACACACACACACACACATATATATATATATATATATATATATATATATATATATATATATATCACACAGGGTGATTCAAAAGTCAGGTTACATAGGGAAATACTGTATTATTAATGATACAGGGGAATATTCACATCACATGCTCGATATGGCCACCGTTAATGGCAATGCACTTGTGCAGCCAGCTAGGAATATCACATCAATGCGCTCCTCCTTCGATAACATCTCATAACTCATTTACCTGCAAGGAAACAGAAAAGCCCTATGTAACTTGACTTTTGAATCACCCTGTATATATATATTAATAATGAAAGCCCGTATGTACTGTAATGTTTTCTTTTTAATGCGCCAATTACTATTACTGTTCTACTTATTTTCGGGTGTTCTCTATACGAAGCAACCCCATTTCTGCTCTTAAAAACACACGACGTGGCCGAGGAAAGAATGAAGACAGTCAATTTTCCTAAATTATTTATTAATTTTGAGTTTTGAATTTACGGGTGGGGCTTTTATTTTACTGTTAATTTAATCTACGAGGGGGAGAGAGAGAGAGAGAGAGAGAGAGAGAGAGAGAGAGAGAGAGAGAGAGAGAGTAAGAAATGTACTTAGATCTGTATTATATACTCTGACCTTTAATTTGTATAATTTCACATTATAATTTAACACATCTCCTTTACTTCCAGTAACACAAAGAAGGAATCCGTTTGTTGGTATGAAAATGCCCCGCGTAAAACTGTTACAAATTATGTTACAAAATGGTATGCGTTCTACTATTGGTTAAAAGGCTGTCCTGTCAGCTTTTACATGATTGATTACTTTTTAAAACGCCCAAAAGTCTCTCTCGCTCTCTCTCTCTCTCTCTCTCTCTCTCTCTCTCTCTCTTCTCTCTCTCTCTCTCTCGTCTTTGTTTGAAATAATAGTTATCCAAAGTTATAAAATTAATTAATAAGTCATTATAATAATCATATTAAACTCCATTTAACCCAATTATATTAAAAATAATCATATTAAATTGCGTATACGATAGTACAGCTTGGAAAAAAGTTTGCATACAGACCTAAACGTTGTAAAAAGCATAAGAAATTACTAATCAGTAATGACTTTATTATTACTGTTACAAAAAAGAATAAAATATAAAAATATACGGAACACTCCCAATTAGTATTTTTTATACTTTTTAGAAACTATGTTTTTCGGCGAACTTTTTTTCCGAAACTGCGTATACTCGCGTTTAATGAATTGAAACTACAGTAATTAAGATAATCCATTCTTGGATTTTATATTTAAGAAAATTAAATTGGATTAACTTCGATTACAAATGAATAATAAAAATAATGTTTGAATTTGCTTAAACGCCTTCGTAACGACAAAGGTCACGTTACGGAAGTGGAGATCTTCACCTTTACGCGGGATCAGAATCGATCGACAAGACCATACTATCAACACTATTTAAAAAACAACTAAAAATCTAACTTAACCTCACTAAAAATTCCTAAATTCGGAGGTCCTGGCCAACTGGAGATGCCTTTGGATCAGTGCTCCCTTAACTAGGTAATTTCTACGTCAAGGAAGCAATAGAAATTACTATATGATAAATCTTAATTGAAAAACGAGGAGGGGGAATTATTTTCTTGATGTACACTTTCGTAAAAATTATTAAATTGATGTGTACTGACCAGCTGGAGGTGCCTAAGGTCAGTGCTCCCTCATCTAAGTAATTCCATCGCGAAAGATGCCAATGAAAATAGTAAATTGTTTAAAAGCAAGTCTCTAAACACAATGGCTTTGGCACGCAACGGAGAAATGACGCAACGATGAAATGATGACTTTTTTTTACATAATAAATAAATAAATAAATAAATCCTTAACAAAATATGGATGCTGTAGATTAGATTACGTAGTTCAATATTCATACTATCCTTTATTTTCCCCTGTCCTCTAATGCGTAACTGGGTACGCAAGATGTACGCATGGTGTGAATGAACTCTGAATCTGTTTTCTTCAGTAAACGTTTTCCTACTTTCCTATAAATCTTTTTTCACAACTGGTTTCTGTCAGCAGTGACTGGCGAAGGAGGGAGAGAGCTTGTCTGTTCTATGCTTTACTGTTAATATTGCTTTTTCCTATTTTTCCTTTATTTTCTCTACTTCTTTCTTGAGCTAGCCTAGAGTGGATCTTAGGGGCTTTGTTAGCCTGTAGCTCTGTAACTTTGTAACCTAACCTAGCTTAATCTAATCCGCAATATACTTATCGGTAGAAGGTCAGGTCGATCGGATGTCGTAATCCCGATTCGGACCATCTACGAGTCGCTACATCATCTGAGCGCAAAGGAGGATCACCCATCCAACCACTGAACAGACCCGACGTCGCTTAACTTTGCTGATATAATGGGAAGCGATGTTGCCAAGTGGTCACGAGGTAGCTCTACAAATGAATCTTTCTTTTTCTTTAAGAATTAAAATTCAGTCGACGTTTATTATAAAATCATTGTTAAAATTAGAATTTAAATTATAATTCCATTTAAAATTAAATTATAATCAGTAATTACATGATCATAAAATTATAATTTTCAGTCAACAAAGACACCTCTATTCTTTTAACACTTTAGGGCAAGGATGCCGCATATTGCGTCATCCAGAAAACTTACGCTCGTGCGCATAAATACAAATATAAATTTAAAAAAAGTTAAATATACATTTAAAAACAGTTATAAACTGAGCCCAGTAAAGCCTAAAGCTTAAGGGCTAAATAAAATAAAATAAATAGTCCAATTTTACAATTATTTGTCATTGTAAATTATACTGTATTTGTTTTAATAATAATAATAATGATAATAATAATAATAATAATAATAATAATAATAATAATAATTCAATCCAATTCAACTGTATGAGGCAGCTCTCACGCTCACATGTCCCCTGCACATGAAATGTAGTAGCGAGCCGTGTAGGGGGTCTCGTGCGCTAAAATGTTAAAGAACCACTTAACACACCAACCCAATTCCATTATACAGGGTGTCCCGTAAGTCTGGACCCATAGGGAAAAATAATAAAATTACAAAATAGTCCAAAAATTTATTTATAATATATTTTTTTATTATTTTTATTATTATTTTTATTATTTTTTTATTATGATCTTACTCCGCTGGAGTTTTATTTGTGGGGCCACTTGAAAGCCAAAGTGTACGAGGTCAAACTTCAGAACATTTTCCACCTTAAAGCACGCATTGTGGAGGCGTGTCAAGAAATTTCTGCGACTGTGATTCAGAAAGTGCTGTCGCAGTGGAGATTACGTCTTCAACTATGTGTGCGACACAACGGCGGACACTTTGAACAGATTATGTAATAAATTTTTGGACTATTTTTTAATTTTATTATTTTTCCCTATGGGTCCAGACTTACGGGACACCCTGTATAAGTGTGAAAAGAAGGTAATTATGTTAATTCATATATACGCTAGACTTCATTTAATCATTTCTCATGCCAAAATGATTCTATGAGATTTTCCCACTTCAAAGCATTCAGGATTCGGTAAATATAAAATTTGTTAAAGATAACTTAACCGGAATATAAAGACTTGATCGTTTATTATTTATTAGCCTTGAATCTTTATCTTGAATCTTGAGTTTATTGTAGCAAAGTAACTTTACATTTTTAAAACGTAACATTTATGTGTGAATATAAGTTAAAACTCATGCACAACTTTATATATTTGTTATATATACAGTACACACCACACACACACACACACACATATATATATACACATTTCAACTGCAAACAACACACAGTATAATTAACGTAAAGAACGACGCTTGTATAGAAGAACATTCCGCGCAAGATGAGGAGGGAGAACGAACAAATGAAAAAATGAGGTAACCACCCGGGAATCGAACCCGGGATCTTCCGATTGCCGATCAGATATGATAACCACTACACCATGGGCCTCACTCGATCAAAAGTCGTAATTATCCTACATACGCGCAGAAACCGGCAATCGGAAGATCCCGGGTTCGATTCCCGGGTGGTTACCTCAGTTTTTCATTTGTTCGTTCTCCCTCCTCATCTTGCGCGGAATGTTCTTCTATACAAGCGTCGTTCTTTATATATATATATATATATACTGTATATATATATATATATATATATATATATATATATATATATATATGGGATTTAACTCAGAATGGTTCCCTATATATATATATATACACACACACACACACACTCGTATATATATATAATCATGCATGAACACGCATGTGAATGAACTCTGAAGAAAACAGATTAAGAGTAGATATAATAATAATGATGATCTTACCGATCATCTTCAAGCATTTATTTACATTATGACTGTTAGCGATATACGAATTTCGGACTCGAAGGTCTTCTGGTAAACATGATTATTTACACTATATATATACTAAATAAATTACAGCCGGTACATTAATGAATTGTATAAGTGATTAAGATTAATTCAGTAACACCAGTCAGCGCTAGCATCCGGAGTTCAGTGGATAGAACAGTTTTCCTTTAAGCGGTTGGGAGTTCGACTCCTGATAGTGTTGGTGAATAATAAGGCAGGAGTTAGTGCAATGAGCCGCGTTTATCTGGTTTAAGCACTGTGCCAGTCATTATTAATACTGATAGTAAATTATAAGGCTATTTCAGTTAGTTAAACAGCGATATTGAATGACTGAAATAGCGTTCAGTAAATCCTTACAAGCGACCTTATATTGATAAATGAGTTTAATATCTGTTCCAAGGTAATAAGTTATATTTAAAATGGTTTGGATTCAAATTCAAAATCAAATTCAAATTCAAATTCAAAACTTTATTCAGAAAAGAATAGAAATGACAGAGTTTAAGAATTTTTAGATATTTGTTATGACATTAATTCACAGTTACTCTTATCTGAATATGACTTTGAAAGCATGGAGGCTTTTTAGGCAAAATTAATGGCATTTAGCTTATTTATTACATAAATTAATTAATTAATTATAAGAGGTAAATTGCATAACTGTTAGTAATAATAAGTTAAGAAACTGGACAGTGTTTCAGTTATTCTAAAGTTAAAGGTTAGTGAGTACTCACACCATCTGTTGTAAGTCTCCGCCGAGCGTTAACAGATGGCTCGGCAAGGCTCAAGTTCATAGTAGGTGCATTAGGTGCAACCCATTGGTCGAGTCCTCCTCTTTATCTTCCCCATATTGATGAGAGGCGCTTTTTACTCGAAGGGAGGAGAAAGCGGTTCATTTACTCTAATTATTAAAGTTACATTTGCGAAATTTTGAGTCATTTAAAACTTACAAATTTCTGTACTGAATTTAGTACTGAAATAAAAGGATCACCTGAAGCTCAGGGCCCCCAGTCTCCGTTAGGTAGCCTTATGAGGCTAACTAACGAAAATATCACGACTTAACCTAACCAATTGTTAGGTCAACTGTACGCCCTTGACGATTGGTTAGGTTAAGTCGTGATCCAAATAAAAGTACAGTATATTAACTGTATATTAAAAAATAAATAAAATAGGAAATAAATACAGAAAATAATTCAGTGTTCCGAAGTGTTTTAAAGTTTTTAATTTCGCGTGACGCGGAAATTAAATCTTTTAAACTAAAAACATGAAAATAGACGAATAAGAGAGATAAACCACGATGCATGCTTGGGAGGGGGGAAAAAAAAAGAAGAAAAAGTTGTTGATTACCACCAGAGGACATGATTTTATGTGCGAAATGAACGCGCATTTAATACGCCGATGAAAGAAAGAAGTTCGTTTTTTAAGACCTTTTTTCTTTTTTGGAGTTTGTAAAAGTTTTAATTTTTATCTTCTTGTTTTTCTTTTTCTCTTTTTTTGGTACGATAAGAGGAGGAGGTAAATCGAATGTAAAACATTGGGAACTTTTGTTGATTGAAAATGTCAATTTTCTACTTAATCTTTTGAGCTTCATTGCCTAGAGCGGTGGTTTTCAAACTTTTCAGACCAAGGAACCTTTTCAAAATTTTAATTCGCGTCAAGGAACCTTGCTATAAAATAGCCCTATTTTTACATACAATTCTAATGAACACTATATATATATATGTGGTGTGTGTGTGTGTGTGTGTGTGTGCGCGCGTGCAAAAATGAAACTGAAATTACTTCTATTATAGAAGTATGAAACATGTTTAATGCGTGTTTCACGTTCTTGCCCTTTTTCTATGAGAAAAAGCCGCTAGATAAACAAAGCGGTCAAGCTAAATTAGTTTTTAAGGCAGTAGTCAGTCGTATAAAATAACTAAATAAATAGAAAGTAATAACTTAAAAAAAAAAAAAAAAATCCTTATGTGAATAGCGGATGACTTCAAATACTGAAATTTTCATTTCGGGATTTAGAGTGACTCTAAAATTGAAATTTCAGCCATTACTCAAAAATTCTTGTGACTAGGTTCCTTCCACGGAATACAGTTTGAAAATCAGTGGCCAAGAGCAAATTCTTGACAGAGGGAGATTTTTTGTTTAAATTATTTCCTCAGTAAACGCGGAGGATCACTTTAACATATTGCTTCCCAGGAACCTCTCTTTAACATATTGCTTCCCAGTGTTAATCACTTTAACATATTGCTTCCCAGGAGGGATCACTTTAACATATTGCTTCCCGAATGCTTTGGGAAGCAATATGTTAAAGTGATCCAACGCGGAGTTTAGATTTGACAAAAAAGAGGTTAGACCAGTCAAAAGTCTGTATATTTTGTGCGGATGACGCCAAGTAACAAAAGCGTTCTTGATAGATCATTAATGTATTGTAAGGTGGCATGAAATTTGTGAAAATCCGAAAGGGTCCGGATAATTTTAGAAATCTTCCTTATTTCACGTTCCATTATTCTGAATTTAAACTTGTTGAGTTTTTTGTGTTTGAATTTCGCGAAAAGCTTTGAAAATGTTTGTGCTTAAATACTGTAGTATTTTGTTGTTGGCAATTTTGTTTCCCAAGAAAATCTGCGGAGCTCGAGCAGAACGTTTGAGACAAAATTTCTATTTTCAAGTATTTTTTTTTTTATTTTAACGAATTTTAATTAAGTGCTGCGGTAATTTATTTCTTCAGTCATATTAATTTTATGACCGAATCCAATTACTTTAAGAAACATTATCCAGAAGCCCAAATTTTTTAATGACAAACAAAATGTATCATTGTGAAAACCAATTCAGAAATAATGGATAATTGTGTGTTAATTTTTATGTGTGTGTATGTGAAATAAATGTTACAAGGGATTGCGTTATTTTTTATATTCCTTTGCAAACCTCTTTTGCTATTAGCTGAACGTATAATAACGTTGGAAATTAAAAGGGGCTTCAACGAAGCCGCGGGAAATAATAGTGCGTATAAATTAAAGGCCATCCGTGTGCATCCGACCCAATCTGAACAAGTGAATCTACGTATGCGCAATAGGCGCGATCAAACAAGGGTTGCAAGATGACAGTATTAAAGTTAACTGAATGAATTATGAACTCTAAAACGAGTTTGTGCCATTACCTAACTTTATAAGACACAATCACAGTCAAACCAAATTGCATATTTTATGACAAGGCCTTTAGAAGGCGTTACAAACTCGTAGTATGGACCTACAGTACATGTTTATGTTATGGAAAAGACCCTGTGACGTATGCGGGGAGAAAAATATCGAAAGTTGAAAGCTCAGACCATCACAGATCGAAACGTTTATTTCCGATCATTGTTGGAAATTAACCCTGATCCGTTGTTTAGGGGTGCAGAGTTTCAAAGGATCAATATGAATTTTAGTGACAGATCAGGATGTTCACAAATCCCATGTAGGAAGAGTGTAAGATTTTATAAGTTAATAATAATAATAATAATAATAATAATAATAATAATAATAATAATAGTAATAATAATAATAATAATAATAATAATAATAATAATCAGGAAAGAGATCCAGGAACAGTCACAGCGCTCAGTACAAACTAATGTGGCCCATTACGCTAACTCCTAGGTTATTATTACTAGCACCATCGGGTTTCGAACCCCTAACCTCAGTGTTTTCACTTCGCTTATAGAGAAATGGCGTTACCCACTGAGCAACGGACGCTGGTAACTCATATGAAATAGTAATTAAGTTTTATGTAGATTGCGCGCAACGTTGTTATACAGGGTGAGCGAAAAGTCCCTGTGCACCTGTCCACTTCCAACAAAGTGCAGGTACAGGTTCACTACACTTCTTGCAGGTGCACAAGGACTTTTCGCTCACCCTGTATTAATGATAAGAATATATTTTGACATTTCGTAATAAAAGTGTTTTTTGCAATAATGAATAAACAATTTTTCTAAATTTTTGTAAAAGCGAATGACAAAGGTTATAAGGAAAGTGGATAATTGTTTTTTAGTTTTAGTTAAACAAAATAAATTGTTTATTAGGCTTTTAATAGAACATACAACCATATTTAAGTGTATTTTGTAGGTTAGATTGGAGTAATTATCTTAGAATTTTCCCATGCTAAACACTGGACTAGTTCGTGTAGCGTATACTTACATAAATTGCCCAACAGAGCATACAATTACATGCAAGTGGGTTTTTTTTTGTAAGATTGGTTAGGTTAGGTGTTAGGTTAGGTTAGATTTATTTGATGCCCAATATGGATTTCGGCTAGTATAATTAATCGCCCAAATATCTAAATATCTAAGTAGGCCTTATCAAGTCGCGACTTGGAACGTATATCCACCACATTTAAACATATTTACAGTAAGGTTGATTTTTCAATGAATATTTGTGGCAAAATAGTCTTTTCTTACAACCGCTATTTTATACACTACACCAACTACGTATATTAATTATTTATATTATTTATACATTTTTGAAAATTTCTATTTAATAAAACTGCTTTTCATGGCATAAAAGGCTATTGGGGATTTATTAATCATTTTATAAAAAAAATAAAAAATAAAACAGAAAAATTGCTTACTATTATTAAAGCTTTCACCAAAGTGAATTAAATTTTATTAGATCTGTTATTATAATTACATTTTTTAGATTTATGTGATGTAATCCCGAAACGAGATTATTTAAATTCCGAAAAAGAAAAAAGAAAAAATATTTCTGCTCAAGGTTATTTTTTCATTGTTAAAAAATTATATAGTTTATATATATTAGTGATGTAGGTCACATCCGCATCCGCATCCTCATCCGCGGAACATCCGCACATTTTCTCGCATCCGCATCCGCACTTTGGACTGCGGATGTCGTGCGGATGTGGACCGTTGAGATAAAACGTCATTAATAAGCGGAAATTATCAAATTCTACTATAATAATAGAACTAGTTCATTGTGCGCAAAAGTGATGCAAGCGACAAGACGAGAGGCTGTTCTTGTATGAAGTTACTCTCTTGCAACCTACTTAGATCCACGTTACAAAGCTAAGTTATTTTCACCTAGTACATTAGAACGAGTTAAATCATCACTTGGCAAAGCAGTTGAAGAGCTTCAATCTCTTGAATATGTCGCTTCGCCACCCACCAAAAGAATAAAAGTTTCAGTGACAGAACCAACACCTTCAACAAGCAAATCTATCACAGAATCTCTCTCTCAGTTTCTTGAGTCAAGCAGCGATGACGAGACCTACGCGATGTCAAAAGATGTAGTAAAAATGATCGAGAGCTATCACCAAGAAAAACGCCTGGCTGCATGTGACAATCCTATTAGTTGGTGGAAAAATACGCAGAATATCTATCCATACTTGAGTAAACTTGCAACGAAACATTTAGCACGTCCTCCAACAAGCGTACCAAGCGAGAGATTATTTAGCAGTGCTGGATTAATATATGATGAAAGAGAAACAGACTGGCAGCAGAAAAGGCAGAAAATTAATGTTCCTTAAGCATAACCTTCCTATAATTAAGTTTGAATATTAAACGATGAACATCTTAGTTTACTTTATTTTAATTACTCATTTATAAATATGCCTAATAAAACTTTAAACTTAATATAAATAGTTATCAAGCTAATTAAAGATCTCTTTCTATAAGGGTGGAGGTTGGGGAAAGAGGTCGGGTAACACAATTATGGTTTCTAATTGTGGCTGAAACTCAACAAAATATAACGAATTTATTTGCAGACGAATTCACTAATTGATTTCTATATTAGTTAGATGCTTGCTATTATTTTATATGTTCAGGGAAAAGTACAGCAATTATTGTACAATTAATCAATTATACTACATTATAGCTACAGCTCTCTCTATATAACTTATTATATACGTTAAACACAACAAATCTCGAATATATCCTAAAAAATAACGAAAATGTAGACATCCGCATCCGCATCCGCGGATGTTGAAATCAAACATCCTCATCCGCATCCGCATCCGCGGATGTGAAAAAAATGACATCCGCTACATCACTAATATGTACTGTATATAAAATTTTATATGATACACATACCCGTCATTTCATAATTAATATTTGTACCTGAATGGAATTTACCTCAGTTTAATTAATAATATAATACTGATAGAAAGAAGAGGACATTAATAACATCGGCCATACTTTTATATTGGATAGTAATTCTGCGCTATGTATTATGAGACTCGCTAATTACTCATTTCACAAAATGCAGCTGTTGAATTACGTCATACTTTTGTTAGTGGTCTGACCTTCCGGTGATTTAATGGCAGAGTCTGGTAGTTTTTAGTGGACGATTTCCAGGTTCACTTTAATCATCAGCGGTTCCAATTACATTGTATTTCTTAATTAGTCTTTGAACACCTGTTGTAATTTCTTTGGATCCATATTTCACACCTGGAAGTACAGGTAACTGTATTACCAAAGTTCGTTGGTAAGAAAATTGGACAGACTATCTCCTACAGTAAAATATGATACTTGTCCTTACCGACATTTAGAAGTTTACTTTTAACTATTTACAAAAGAATATTGGTGAATTTATGGTAAAACTCCTGATTAAGAACTTCACAATGCATTCAGTTACACAAAACCTGCTAGAAAATACAAGTATACATTTCTAAGAATTTACTAACACACATTAAATATAATTACATTCTATTTGTAGAGCCGTTCTTTCAGTGACATTCACCAGTTAGGTCTTATTTCAACAAAGAGTGGATTATAATCAGTAAAATTATTTTACAACATCCATATCACTATCTTTGTGCGTATGAAGTGCCAGTAACCCCTTATCCTCGTACAACATTTTAACTGCAAAATGATATGTTTATATAAATGCCAAAAACTTCACTTTTCTACGTGAAGGTCAAAATATGATAATAAAAACCCACTCTAATAGACAGAGTTTATTTCCACAACAGTTTCGATGCCCACTGGCATCCTCTTCGGGGTTTTTCTGTATCCACCCGAAGAGGATGCCAGTGGGCATCGAAACTGTTGTGGAAATAAACTCTGTCTATTAGAGTGCGTTTTTATTATCATATATGTTTATATATTGTATACCGTAATCTATTATTTTACGCGATCTTCTTTTGTTTTCGAAACAAACTGCAATCGCTTTTGACTACTTTCACTGTACTTGAGTACTGTCACTGAAGTCTGTGCAGGAATATAATCTCAGTACTTCCTACAATTGATATCTTTCATATCTTACATGAGTAACGTGGAAGAAATACC
Organism: Bathynomus jamesi; assembly: GCA_023014485.1. Lineage (NCBI taxonomy): Eukaryota > Metazoa > Arthropoda > Malacostraca > Isopoda > Cirolanidae > Bathynomus > Bathynomus jamesi. The sequence continues at coordinate 47,861 of JAJOZX010010743.1, read as the reverse complement.
AAATGCAGCGAGACTCGAGACTATGATCTTACGCAGGGAAGATCTCTATTGTCAGTGTTATCGAGTTACAACAACTTTATATTGGTGTAGTAACACCGCTCTTTATTAACTTTTGATAATGCGCAACACCGTTTAGGGTTTACAGGGAAATATTTTTCTAAAACCTTTCTGTATACTTCACTCACTCGATAGGGTTGGTTAGTGTTGGTTCTGCGCAAGCAACCGAATAGTCTGCTGAACGAATTACATAAAATATAACAATTTCTTCGTGTATTTTACTGCGTCTGGCCGTAATAAATCTGGAAAATTCTGTATAAGGGTATTTTAATGTTTTTCCTAATGTTTTCTTTCTTTGTAAATACATACTAATATATTTTTATTCTTGATTTCAGATAATAAAGTATTGTATACAAATATTACAGTATACAATAACGTAATATAAGTTACTGACAATTTCTGATGTTAAAGTTTGTTCTGAAGATAATGAAAGGGCTAATGTTTGCAAGGAACTAACTTGAAAACAAAATGGTCTCCACCATCTATGACTGTTTATGACTTCTTATAATTATTGCCAGGAAGCGCTAATCAATATTGCGAAGTAAGATTTGATAAACAAATTTCTAAAGTATGTGAAGATGCAGCGATATTTTATAAACAACATTGATGTCGTATGTTGAATGGTGGCGAAAATATATTTCTTAATTCTTTTGAAAATAACACGAGTTGTTTGTATCTAGACATTAACTATAGGTTAAATCAAGAACCGAAAGACATTTAACCTAATGGCTGACCTTCTAGTAAGTAAAGTAGAAGCTTTGTAAGTAGTTTTGGTATTGGCACTGTTATCAGGGTTATTGCCAATAAAATTCAGGAGTTTCCTTTTGAATCAGTCATCCCTATCTAACAGATGTACTAAGATAATGCTTAGCGCCTTTTTGTGCTTTGGGGCAGGCATACTCATGGCCACCGTGTTTCTACATATTATGATGGAAGAAGAAATCCTAAAAGAAACAGAGTATCCACTCTCAAAACTAGTCTTATGCGTAGGATTCTTTTTATTTTACCTTGTAGAAGAAGTTGTCCATTTCTGCGTTGGCCATAACCATTCAAAAGAAGGTAAAGAGGAACTTGGGAAGACCGATTTTAAACGAACTTCTTCCATTAGAGTAAATAGTCCACGACAGGGTCCTTATAACTCATTTAGAACAAAACACATAAAGAAAGCTCATCCAAGTAATTTCGGACAATCGAGTGATTATATCCATCAAGATAACAGTAACTGTATCCAAATAAAGTTAGCTTCAGAAAAAGGGACCTCACTACCATCGAATCCCGTAAATGAATCGTCGAATTCAGTTAACGAAAACAAACCAATAGAGGAATCATTAATCAGTTCTGTTCTCGTTATTTTAGTTCTCTCTCTTCATGGAGCGTTCGAAGGTCTCTCGCTAGGATTACAAAAGAGACCGAACAATGTGTGGCTCTTGTGCGTCGTCGCACTTTCCGCTCATAAAGTATTTATTGCGTTTAGTATCGGTATGGAACTGTTGGAAATAGGTATCGATCGACTTGTTTACGTCATTCATATCTTCATTTTCTCATTTGCTTCCCCACGAGGAGGAATAGTTGGAACAACTTTGAAGGAATCGGTCGGAGAAGAAAGCCCGGTCGGCAGGATAGTTATGGGAGTGCTCCAAGGAGTTTCTGGGGGAGCGCTTCTCTACGTTACATTCTGTGAAGTTCTCGAAAGAGAAAGGACGAAACAAAATGGCCGCTTTATCTGCTATTAGCATTAATCGCCGGATTTTTAGTTATGGCGGGATTGAAAGCCGCTTGCAGCCATCAGCATCGTGAACCTTTCCCCAATCTTGCAGTAAATTCTACATTGACTAGAACTGAAATTAGTGATTACCACAAGCACTTACGTGAATAACTTTAAAGTGAACTACAATATATATATATATATATATATATGTTAAACACAGACCGTGCATGGAACAAGGAACTCTTCTGGGAAAATTAAATCCACTATAGTCGAATAAGTAATGGTAAATGACAAATACCATAGTTTTTTCTTTTCATGATGTATATATATATATATTGTATATATATATATATATATATATAATGGTATCGCATCTGACCGGCAATCGGAAGATCCCGGGTTCGATTCCCGGGTGGTTACCTCATTTTTTCATTTGTTTCGTTCTCTCTCTCTCGTCTTGCGCGGAATATCTCCTATACAAGCGTCGTTCTTTACGTTATTTATACTGCGTGCTCTTTGCAGTTGAATGTATGTATAATATATATATATATATATATATATATATATATATATATATATATATTGCGTCTATAAGTTGTCCTTTACAAATTCACTTCAATTTCAGTTGAATTGTAAAGATAATTGATGGACACCTTTTATATATATATATATATACACACGCGAGTGTAATGAAGAGTGAACTTTCTTCATATCTACATGCTTTTTTAAATTTTTTATTTAATTAAAAGTTTTTATCAAATGGTATATATTATATATATATTATAATATATATATATATATATATATATATATTGTACATATTATTTATATATAGATTTGTTTTCGTATATCATTATTTTAATATATACTTGATATTACTGTATTATTTTTAATCAATTGTACAGTATATATTTCTATCCTTAATATATGAACTGTCATTGTATTATTAATATGTGTCATATGGACTTTAGTCTGCTAATAAACCTTTTCATTTTTCATTTTCATTTACATGAAATAAAGAAGCTTATGAACTTTGTGTTTTAATGAAAATCAAATGCAATCAATCAATCCATCGTACAAGAGAAAAAATGGTCGTTATTAAATCACGTTATGCATGGCTGAAAGGCTCGTTTGTGGCAGTCCTTTCTTATTAGGATATTATGTATACCCAAACATGCCAAATGTGGGAGGAGAAAGTATGTTAAGAGTGAAAGATGTTGACTTCCGTTTGATTCATTTTTACGTATTAGCTACGCTGACCATATTTCCTTGAGACAAAAACGGGACATTGGGATGGCAAAAAAGGGACGGGGGTTATGTAATATTCTGTATTCATGAAAAAGTAAGTACATAAACATATTGAGCTTACAATTATTCTTCAGTGACAGAACCCATACAAAACGGTACTGTCCCGTTCAAAACGGTACGTTGGTCAGCCTAGTATTAGCTCATACTCATCTCTCACTGGGTATGATGACACCATTTCGCTAATGCAGTGGTTTTTCAAACTATGTCCGGCGAAATATTTTTTGGTTGGTTGGCTGGAAAGGCTCTTTTGTTTTGCTTGTTGAACGATATACTGCAAAACTATAAACCATTCTAGAAAGGTACGTAATAACTTGGTTATTTTATGTTAAAGTAACGCGACATTGATTGAAATTTTGAAACGGTTGCCTGTTGTGGAAAGTTTGCAAACTACTGCTATAAGTCAAGTGAAGACGCTGAAGTCGGGGGCTCGACTCTTGCTCGTACTGGTAATAATAATCCAGAAGTTAGTTCAGTGGCAGCGTGCGTGGAAAGCCAAAGATGGAACAATAAAGTGATACAATTTTCATTTAAACAGGTAACAAGTAACACCGAAAAGCCCACTTTACCTCGACAAATGTAAGGGGTTGAGAGTGAACTCAGAGAGTTACCTGAGCCACGAATATTATTGGCTGGCAACCAATTCGCATTCCGAAACGGCGGCATCAGCAATCGAACCCGTGACCTTTACGTTACGTGTCCTAGTTCAGAACTGATCACGCCACGTACAGAATTCTTTACTTAACATATAAATAAAAACTCCTTGAAGAGAAAGCACAATAAAAATTAGTTTTAAGAAGCGTAACTTTTTATGCTATACCCTTCAAGCGTAACGTTTCATTTTATACCCATACGTTTCATTTTATACCCATTTCAATAAATGGGTACTATCCTTTTTCTAACTTTCCTATATCTCTTCCTTCAATACTTGTTTCTGGCTGACAAAAGAAAAAGAGTTTGATTATCTTACGTTTGGCACGTTGATTACTTCTACGTTGGCAATTTGATTGCTTTTACGTTTGACACTTTGATTGCTTCTACGTTTGGCACTTTGATTGCTTCTACGTTTGGCACTTTGATTGCTTCAAGCCCAGTAAAGCCTAAAGCTTAAGGGCCAAAGTAAATAAAATAAATAGTTATTTATGTCATTGTTAATTGTAAAACGAATGTATTTTTTTATTCATAGGCTTGCCTGCGATGGTATTGTTGTCCGAAATATTTTATCACTTATATAGTAATTTTTGCACGCTGATTCCGAAAATAATATTCATTTTTCGCCATCACGTACAGATTTTTAACAAAATGTCATATTTCATATTACATATTAAGTAATTTTCATTAAATTTTGATTAAAAAATACTGCCTATAAATGCTTATAAATGCTTGGTTTCACCAAGTTATCAAAGAAATGGAGAAGAGATATCAGTGAAGGTGGGACATCAGCATGATGGCTGAGTACTGCTGGATTTTGAAACGGGATACTCCAGAATTATTACATAAAAGAAAAGGAACAGCAATAGCGCGTACATTCGAGACTAAAAGGCACAATAAAACTCAGGACAAATAAAGCTGAATACATAATTGACGTTAATAGTCTTCTTTCTTTTTAAAAGTTGTTTGCATTTGTAATTAGTATAACAAAGCGAAATAGGTACCTAATGTAAATTCAAATAAATAATATTTATTTATGTTGTTGTTTTTTCCCTTCCATTTTGCAAAAAATCCTTACGTGATAGAAAAAAAATGGACACCTTATTCGAAATGAGCGTAGTTGAATTATATAAAATCAGTTATTAGTAAGAAAACAACTCTTACACAGTTCTCATTCGCAGGCCTGTGTTATTAATAATAAAGGTTATTCAATTCAATTCACTTCAATTCTTCCACGTTTGGTACTTTGATTGCAATCATGGTACGTGAGATTGTCTTTGTGATTGCAATCATGATACGTGAGATTGTGTTTGTGATTGCAATCATGGTACGTGAGATTGTCTTTGTGATTGCAATCATGATACGTGAGATTGTGTTTGTGATTGCAATCATGGTACGTGAGATTGTCTTTGTGATTGCAATCATGGTACATGAGATTGTCTTTGTGATTGCAATCATGGTACGTGAGATTGTCTTTGTGATTGCAATCATGGTACATGAGATTGTCTTTGTGATTGCAATCATGGTACATGAGATTGTCTTTGTGATTGCAATCATGGTACGTGAGATTGTGTTTGTCTTTTCTGAACTTCTTTTTTTTCTTTTTCTTTTCTGTTTAAACTCTTTCTTAGCTAGATTAATCTAGGTGAACCTTTGAGTCTTTATTAACTGACGATTAACTGACTATTAACTGACGATTTTGGGGTCGTTTAACCACCTTCTTAACATCTAAGGTCATATGGCGGAGAGGACCTACAACTTTCACATGGAATCTAAACCACAGGTCATTACATCATCTGGACACAGAGGACGGTCATTCATCCAGTTATTGCCCAAACACAACATCCTTAACCTCATCGATCAAACGTAAAGCGGCGTGACGACGTGGCCATTACGTAACCCACGATTCTGTTAAAAGTTTAGGTTGAAAGGTTAGGTTAGGTTAACCCGAGGTAACATAACTTAACCTCAAAATGTAAATCGTACAAGAAAGTCCTAACCTAAAAAAAGTAGGTCATACAAGAAAATCCAACATATTTACAAAATTCGACGACTAAATAGCAAAAGAGATGGCTTACAAGTGGCTTTGCTTGGAGATTTAGGCATATATATTATATATATATATATATATATATATATATATATATATATATATATATTATATATATATGATGAAAATAACCACGAAGAAAAAAGGAAACACCGAATGGTGCTCAAGCGCTTTCGTCTAATGACATCCTTGGGAACACTGAAATAAATAACAAGCTCGAGACTATACTATAGAGGTCACAAATATATATATATATATATATATATATATATATATTTTCCGGAGATCAGCGAAGTTAAACGACATTGGGTCTGGGTAGCAGTTGATGGGAGACCGTCCTCCGCGCTCAGATTATGTAGTGACCCGTGGTTCGGATCCACGTAAAGTTGTAGGTCACCTCCGTCATATGATCTTAGATGTTGCGAAGGAGGTTAAACAACCCCAATAAAAAAAAATAAAAAAAATATATATATATGTGTGTGTGTGTGTGTGTGTCTATGTACTTAAAGAAACAATATCTAAATACATTGACAGTAATTCAACTATTTACAGCTGTTTCCTTGATATAAGTAAGGCATATGATAGAGTGAACCACAATATTTTATTTGCAAAACTAGAAGACAGGAAGGTTCCCATGTACATATTAAATTTATTGAAATTTGGTATTCCCACCAATCTTTCACTGTTAGATGGGGCAATGTACTATCCGAGTGTTTTGGCTCCTCTTGCGGGGTGAGACAAGGCTCCTTGCTCTTCCGTATGCTGTTTAATGTGTATATTGACGGATTAATTGCTTCACTTAATGAGGCAACAGTGGGATGTTGTATAGATAACACAAGGATAAATAACTTAGTTTATGCCGATGATATGGTGTTAATAAGTCCCTCTGTTAAAGGTCTAGATCGGCTATTAAAAGTCTGCGAAGTGTATTCGTAGAAACATGATATCTTTTTAATGTTACAAAAACTAAGGTTATCCAATTTCATCCTAAAAGCTGTAATCAGCCAGCTGATATAAGGTTGAAAATGAATGGTGAAGTAATTGAGGAAGTACAAGCGTTTAAGTATTTGGGTCAAACTATTACCAGCTCCTTGAGTGATGACTCGGATATAAGAAAACAATCTCGAAGCCTGTGTGCTAAAGCGAATATGACCATAAGGAACTTTCGATTCTGTACAATGAAGTTAAAGACACTCTTTCGTACTTTCTGCAGTAATATATACGGATAGCAACTCGGGGTGAATTATAAAAAAGGTTCTGGCAGAACCCTAAATTTGCTGTACAACAGGTCTTTTAGACTCTTACATAAATTACCCCCGAGATGCTCAGCTTCGCAAATGTTTGCTACTCGCAATGTCCCGAGCTTCTCGGAGGTAACAAGACGTGCTCAACACAGTCTAATGCAAAGAATTAAAAAATCAACCAACCCGATCATCCAAGCTATCCATGATTCCTGCCATTTATCCTCTAAGCCAGTGATGCACAAACCCTGGCCCGCGGGCCAAATGTGTCCCCCACGGGTCTTTCAATTCAATGAAAAAGTTAGAATATAAAAGTGACCCAATTTATGACTTAGATGGAAAGTAAGTAGGCTAACACATTTAGTTATTTTCTTCGCTTGGTCCTCACATCAAAAAAGTTTGTGCACCACTGCTCTAAGCTATGGACTTCTTGGTACGAAAACGTCTGTCTGTAGCTCCACTTAACTTCGACATTACAGTATTGTTTCTAATCAATTGTATATATTCTATCCTTAGTATGAACTGTCATTGTATTAATAATATTTGTCATATGGACTATAGTCTGCCAATAAACCTTTCATTTTCATTTTCATTTTCATATATATATAATCAGCTGCGCAGCAGTTTCAGAACATATACTAAAATATCAGATGCAATTTTATACCTGTCATTGTCGTCTCATTTGCGCCGTGAATCCTTGAACTTACGAACATAAATGCATAAAACACTTTCGGACCCAATATTCGCTCTTGTTTGATCAGATTATCACAATTTTTAAAATTAAATATTTCAATGCTATTTCAAATAAGCTAAAATTTCTTCATATTTAATTATTATCCTTTTGTATTTTGTATTACCTTAAATGTTTTTTTTTTTTTATTATTTTTAATCACTAAAATGTAATTAATATATATATATATATATATATATATATATATATATATATATTATATATATATATATATATTTTTTTTTGATTTGTTTTAGATAACATTAATTTTTGAAAGTGCTTCTGGATTAATAGAACGCAATACCTCACTTTATATAATATATTTAGGTAATTTCTCTTTGATATTGTATTAAAGGAATTCATTATATATATATATATATATATAAAAGAAGACATTAGACAACTAGAAGGGATTCAGAGAAGCTTCACAGCCAAGATCAAGGGGTGCAAAGAACTAAACTACTGGGAAAGGTTACGCGAATTGAACCTATATTCACTGGAAAGGAGAGAGAGAGAGAGAGAGAGAGATACACTATTATTTACACTTGGAAAATAATGGAGAAACTAATCCCTAATCTTACTCTGATCCTTATAACTCTCCAAACAACACTGGAAAGTAGAAAAGGAAGACTGTGTCGTGTTCCCAAATTAAAGGCTAGACAGGGAACATCCGTAACCCTGAAAGAAAATAGTTTTGTTGTGAGAGGACCAAAACTATTTAATCAGCTGCCCAAAGACCTAAGGAACACGATATATATATATATATATATATATATATATATATATATATATATATATATATATATATATATATTTTAAGGTCTTTCTTTTAACATCACTTCCCATTTTAAAATTACAGCTCAAAGTGATTATGAAACACTATAAACTTACCTTCAGGTCCGGCATAAACTCCCATGAAACCTTTTTCTAATTAATTCTACGTCAGGATAAACACCTGCCAATAACCAAAATGATGCCTAGTTAATGGCACTGAAGAAGCATTAACCGGATCGTGGTGCTAAATTGATTTGACCCCAAAGACACGCTCCAGAGTGGAAACTTCGAATCACGGGTATTTGACGATCAATTTGTTTCAATGTGTTTGCTTGTTTTTTATGGGCCTTCCTCCTCAGTTACTATTATCACTCCTTTTCAGAAAGGTACAGTTCAAAGAGGACCAGTATAGTACAGTAATTCCACGATTACCACGTATTAAATAATTCGAGACAAACAATACTTCAGTACAAGCTCTTTTTCAACTGCGCTTTTCACTCGTTAATCAGTAATAATAAATAAGAGGCCATAACTTGCAATAACTAAATTACTGCTGGAGAAGGAGTCTCAGATACTGTTCCTCCTTCGCAGTCGTTAACGCAGAATATGCAAATTTATTCTCTCTACGATGAATACTTTTCAAGGAAATGTCACGCTCAAATAATGACGAAAGCTTATCATAATTAATTAAAATAAATCATCAACTATCAAATGATCGATTGATAAATAATTGAACTCAAACTTTGATGCATGCTCACACACACACACACACACACACACACACACACACACGCACACACATCTCCGCATAAGCGAGGTGCCGACTTTTTTAAATGCATATATCGTTCGAGGAAACTCTTAACGCTTTCACGACCAGAGGCATTTTACGTATTAACCCTCCTACACTCAAACACTCACATAAACATAATATATATATATTATATATATATGCGCCTAGGTGGTGTAGTGGTTGCGTCGCTGACTACAAATCCATCGGCCCCGGGATCGAGACCCAGTGACGGCATCCGTCGTGCAGCAAAACCCAGCTGTTCATCCTTCTATACAAAGTAAAAGAAAGTGGTTGGTAGATAAATGGGTACCCTGGGTGGCATAGTGGTTAAGACGCCGGGCTGCTGGTGGGGCGTGGTTCGGATTCCACGATAAACTGTACGTCTAAGGTGGAGTGAAAAGCTTGACCTTCGTCAGAATAAACAATTCGGGCGGAAGCAAACCAAAGGTTTATATATATATACACTGTCACAAAATGTGGCCACTTTTTACACTGTGCCAAACAAAACCACAATTCCGACGATAACTAAAGTGAAACAGAAATCATATTAAATTCTTTATGTCGTCCTTAAAATGAGAGGTAGTTTATTTAATCCTTTAAGGACGATTCCCGCAGCATATGAGGTCACTCTGTCAGCTAAAATATAGGTTTAATTGTTAGTCAAAACTAAACATTTCAGTAACTAGTCACTGAAATGATAAACATTTTGGGTTCTTTTCCCGACAACTAAATGACACCCATATAAACATGTAGAAACATTTATAGAAACATGGCATTGTACTACAAATTATATTATTATTTCTGGTGGCACTTTAAAGTACCATCCGTCTTGAAAGGGTTAAATTGGATGAGTAGTCTCTTAACAAATTCAACTTGGACAGTAGTTGTTAAAAAATAAAGTTCACAAGGAGAGTAATCAGAGACCTAGCTGAACATTAAAGAAGTTTGCAATGAACAAAGGGGAAACTGAATAAAACATTAACTCAGTACCCTTGTAAGAGAAGTAAATGTTCTTATGATTCCATAACATGCAGTACATTTAAGATGTACACCAGATAAGATAAAAACAATTAATTTTGAGTAGATTTTTCATCGGCTTTATGAAGGCTTTCGGACATGTTTTGGCATATAAGCAATGTATCACGGTATGGTAAAGGTACTAGCATAGTTCAGTTAATATAATCTTTAGAGTTGCTACGCATGTGGGAGGAGGCCTTTGCTATCGCAATTGGTGATCAAGGCATTCTCCGATGTGTGTATTGCATGTGAGTTCGTGTCAGAGTATCTATAGTGCCCATGAAAGACGCTGTAGTCCATTCTGTCTTTTCTCTTGAGATGTGGAGTCGTGACATTATGTTCAATCTTCTTGTGGCAAATGTATATTTAACTGCCATACACGTCATTCAAACAATGGAAGAAAATGACTCTCAAGAATAGATGGGTATTGGGCATTTAAGAGAATTACATTGTCCTTTATGAATGCCAGAGTAGTCTTCAGTTTCTTGAATGCTTTACAATGATGCTATTATACCCAGACTATCGTTTTTATTTGTGAATGTGAACAGGATTCTTGAAATGCTTGATTACCAATTCTTTATACCCATGTGAGTCTATTTTCTACCTGAAATAATTAAACAGACTCGTTTGAGAACAAAATAGACCTTTAAAATTTTAAAGGTCTGTGCACCATCATGTCATGCATTTGGGTTAGGTTAAACTTTGTTTCATAGGCGGCTGTAAGTAGAGATTTTCGTTGAGCCACCCGTCCATAGGTGAGTCAAATTACTAAAATAACATTAAACTCTCAGTTTTAAAACTTGACATTATCTTTAACTTGTTCATACGAGCTTTGTGCGTGCATCATAACTAAAGTGAAGAGCTTTTTAGTTAGTTCTATAATTAGTTTGACTTTTTCCTGATCAATAGAACTTTAGTTTCTGTCACCTTTAGCGCAAGATTTGGACTATTTGACTTTTGCTTTTCACCCCGGTCTGACTGTTTAATCATGCGAAGACAGCTAAATGGCCACCTACCATGAGCATCAACTGCGTGAAACCTCTTTCACTATTTACGAACTTTTGACGGCGACACGTTCTGCTTGTAGCCTAAACACAATCCTTCATCTAGAATCGTGTGTTCCAGTATATTTTCTGGGTGGATACTATGTATTATTTCTCGCTTTCTCTCTCTCACACACACACACACACACACACACACACACTATCTATCTATCTATCTATCTATCTATCTATCTATAATTACGAAGTAGTTTTAAATGTAGAAAAAAAACTTAAAAAAAGCTAATGAAAAAGACACAAGGAAAATTTTTAAAATCTTAATAACTTAATTATAGTCCAAGTTTTTGGGGTACATCGTTAAAAAAAACTATTTTAATTCCCAAACTTTTTAAGACATACATTTAATTACTTCGTAAAATTAAAGTATGCTGAAAAAAGCTATGGATAAAAACAGGGTAATAAGAAGGCGAAGCAGTGCAACTATAATTATATTGCATTGGTCATGTTACGTTGTTTTAATCGTATTTTTATACTGGCAAATCGGCATCCATAAACCTAAAGTGCTATAAACTTCCTTCTAGACGCGCCATTGAGGACAAATTTTCTGGAGCTGTTCCTGGAATGGTCTTTAAAAATTGCGTTCTTCGTAAAAAAAAAAGAATTAAAAAAAAAGTACAACTCAATTTTGCAATACTAACGCAAAGTTCGAATACCATCGCGGACTTACTTTTTATAACTCGTAGTTTGGTCTCTTTTACATACATTAGAAAAGGTCAAATCACCGCACTGTAAAGGATATTGTAGATAAGCTTCGATCCCTTCAAAATTTGCGATTGAGAGAGAGGAAAAAAACACGAAAGAGGTGGTGTCGGTCGGAGGGACATTTTCGTGCACCCTTATCATCGGCGGGATGAATTTACCTGCGAAACACCACTTACCTGTCATTGTATTTTTGACCCCCGTGAAGCCTCAAGAATGTGGGCATGTGGGCAGAAGTTACTACCGTTGAAATTGAAGTTTTTTTTTTTATGTCAGCAGTTTCTACCTGAAGAGTTAATAATCAACTGTAGTAAGTTAAAAATTATATATATATATGTACACCATTAACTACACATTATGGAGTTTTCTATGAGTACTTAAACCAAGTCATATCTTGCGATCTCAAGCTGTCGTAAAATATTTGGTCATATAACCTTTTGTTGGGTAGTGCTGAGCTTACGCCAGAAGAAAATGTTAAGATCTGAAAATTGTGGGTTTTTCCATGCTTCTCTCTCTCTCTCTCTCTCTCTCTCTCTCTCTCTCTTTATAATATATATATATATATTATATAATATATATATATATAATATAAAACTCAAACAGGCGTAAATTATTTTGGAAAACAGAAGATTTTGACAGCCAAAATTTAGACATAAAATCAAGTTGGAAGGTTTCATATTTTATATTAAAATTATTTGTATTTTAAAATAATAATAATAACAATAATAATAATAATAATAATAATAATAATAATAATAATAATAATAAATAATAAAAGATTCTGCGAGCTTGCGTTTGTCATTATTACCGATATTTAAAAGTAAGTGAGCATTATTAATATCAATATTATAATCCCTGTCTAATCGATGCGTATGTAAGGCCGAATTTTCATCGTTCGTATTCAAACGACAGTATATTTATGTTGGGAAAGGCGTCTTTTAAAATCAATAGTTTCGCCCAACATAACTGTTCGGACAATCCTTACAGTGAATTCAATATACTCCAGAATGAGAAGGAAAATTAGATAATGGATTTCTTTTTGTAAAAGACTACGAGTGAAAAATGGAATCCGTGAAACGAGATTAAGTTGGGGAGAAACCAAGTCGCGAAGTGACTGTACATTAAACGGGATTACCAGAGCGTCGAGGAAGTTCTTTACTTTGGTAGTATTGTTAAGAGAATTTGGAAAATCTAAGGGTCTTGTCAATAAAAATAAGAGGATATCCCAAATTTTTAAAGGAATCCTTGCTATATTTTTATTTAATTATTTTACTTAATTATTTATTTACACGGTCATTATGTTTTAATATATATATATATATATATATATATATATATATATATAATATATATAGAGAGAGAGAGAGAGAGAGAGAGAGAGAGAGAGAGAGAGAGAGAGAGAACACTGTAAGATATACTTGGTATACCTGGTATACCAAGTATACTTGGTTATGTGAAGTGGAGAGCGCAATAAACCAACTGCCTACTTTACCAGTCCAGTTCGAAACGAGCGTAAGAAAGAAGCCTGACGTCCGTGAAATGGAAAAATCATCACACGGAACACCTGAAAGATTGAAAGAAAGTATATATATTCTCTGACGAGGTGTACATCTGAATACACCAAAGGCCTTGGAATCATTTTAACTTTTCCTTGTGGGTTTCCATCATTCATTCATTTCACGTGTTTAATTGTGAAATTCATCCCATATATATATATATATATATATATATATATATATATATATATATATATATATATTAGTGGTGGACCGGATGTCAGTTTTTCAACATCTGAGGATGCGGATTCTTTAATTTCAATATCCGCGGATGCGGATATTTAGTTAATCTATCAATACAATATAGAATTATGAATATATGACATAATTTTTCAAACTTCGTGATATTACTATTATGGCAGGCAATGCATAAGAATTAAAATTAATATTAATGTTTTCATTATGATAAAATAATAACTTTCTCAAGAGTTTCAGACACAGAAAATTCAATGAAACAAGTTTCATTCAATTTTCTGTGTTACCACGTATTTATATTTTGAGGTTTATATATTTGTTTGTTCAATTAATACTTTACATGAAATGTGCAGGACTGGAAATTATAGGGGAATAAAGCTTATGTCACACACGATGAAGGTTTGGGAAAGGATTATAGAGAAAAGGTTAAGAGAAGAGACAACCGTGGGGGAAGAGCAGTTGGGTTTTATGCCAGTAGGGGAACAACTGATGCGATTTTTGCACTGAGGCAGTTGATGGAGAAACACCGGGAGCGACAAAAGGGACTGCACATGGTTTTCATCGACCTAGAGAAAGCATATGATAGAGTGCCACGCCAGGAGGTTTGGAGGTGTATGAGAGAGAAAGGTGTGCCGGAGAAGTACGTTAGGTTGGTGCAAAGTATGTATGAAGGAGCAAGGACCCAGGTTAGGAGTAGTGTAAGTGTAACGGAATGGTTCCCCGTGAGGGTTGGTCTACATCAGGGATCTTCTTTGAGCCCGTACCTTTTTGTTTTGATTATGGATGTGTTGGCCCAGGGGATAAAAGATCAATCCCTTGGTGTTGCTCTTTGCAGACGATATTGTTCTGTGCAGCAACAGGAGAGAAGTAGTAGAAAGAAAATTGGAGGAATGGAGGAGGGCTTTTGAAGACAGAGGGTTGAAAATCAGCAGAAAGAAAACGGAGTACCTGAGGTTCTACGAAAATCAAGACTCAGAAATTAGTTTAGAGGGAGCGAGGTTAAAGAGAGTAAGTAAGTTTACGTACTGGGATCGACAGTGGCTGAGGACGGTGAGCTGGACACAGAAATAACACACACAGTGCAATCTGGTTGGAAAAATTGGAAGAAAGTTTCAGGGGTGTTGTGTGACCGAAGAATAGGCGCAAGGGTTAAGGGAAAGGTGTATAAGACTGTGTAAGACCGGCTATGATGTACGGGCTGAGTCTTGGGCTATAAAGAAAGATCATGAGAAAAGACTAGATGTAACGGGATGAGAATGCTGAGATGGATGTGCGGAGTGACAAGGTTGGATAGAGTAGAGTAAGGAATGAAAGGATAAGGGGCACAACAAAGGTTGGAGAAATCTCGAGGAAGATACAAGAAAGTAGACTGAAATGGTATGGACATGTGATGAGAGGGGACGAAGATTATGTAGGTAAGAGAACGATGAATATGGAGTGCATGGCAGGAGAAAGAGAGGCAGACCGAACGAAGGTGGATGGAGAAGGTGAGGGACGATTTGAGGGAGAAGGTTGTCGGAGGAAGAAGCCCAGGACCGGGCTGTGTGGAGGAGGCTGGTCAGAAACGCCGACCCCGCATAGAAGGCGGGAACGGGCGAAGAGAAAGAAGAAGAAGAAGATTAGAGGTAATACCGCATAACATCCGCAGTCAGAAGTGCGGATGCGGATGTTAAAAATGACGCGGATGCGGATATCCGGTCCACCACTAATATATAATATATATACACAGTATATTAGTCCTTTTGGTCTCAATTCGTTGATCGGAAAGTCGTATAATGCACTTGTCTTTGTAGTTTGAATTTGTGCGCATAATACAAACCGGCTTTCGAATTATAAACGGTTTAATTATAAAGAAAGTCATTTTGTCTTGATTTTTCTTTAGTGTTGTGAAAATTTTTGTAAAGATTTTTTTTGCATTATCAATGTGATACATTATCGTTCTTGTCAAATACCATTTTCTTTAATTTACAAATTCAGTTTACCCTTTTTATAATAAGGAATATTCTATAATACAAATTGAATTTCTATTTGTTTATTCCAATTGGAATAGAGTGATTTACTGTATGTATATATATATATATATATATATATATACACACACAGCATATATATATATATAAGAGAGAGAGAGAGAGAGATGGAGAAAAATCGAAATTGTTCACTTGTTCACACCAGGGTTCGAACCATTACCTCTTGTGTAAAAGGTGAAGGCGCAAGCCACTAAAATACGACGAGATAAAGTTAACACAACCTGTCATGTATTTAAACAACCGAGGAAAAGCATAATGCTTTCGCGTATAGAGGCATTTTACGTTAACTCTCCCCATTCACCTTCTACGCGAAAGGTCGTGAGTTCGAACACTTGTTGGGTGATTTTTTTCATTATTGAAAATCATGCGTAATCATGTATGATATTCCATATATACATACACAATATCAATCTTTGCATATATATATATATATATAATATATATATATATGGGATGAATTTCACAATAAAACACGTGAAATGAATGAATGCTGCAAACCCACAAGGAAAAAGAAAAACGATTCCAGGCCTTTCGTTGCAGCATATATATATATATATATATACACACACACACACACAGACACAGTATATACACTGTGTATACTGTATATATATAAGCACACCGGACAAAAAATTAGTCACCCCTCTCAGAATGTACCTAATAACGTGTGACGGCGCCTCTGGCCTTGATAACCGCACGAATCCGGCGAGGCAGAGACTCTACGAGGTTGTGCATGTACTGAACATCGATTTGCTGTCACTCGTTCATCAGCCGGTCCCGAAGTTCCGCCAGAGTCCGCGCTTCACTTCTTTCTGTTTCCAGCCTGAACAACACCTTCGACGCATTCAGGATTAAAGGCTTCATTGGACCTGCGATGTACTCGTCGCCTCCCATCATTGGAGAACAACAAAAACGGGACTCATCGGACCAAATTACACGTTTCCAATCTGCCGCAGTCCAGTTTTTGTGCCTCTGAGCCCATTTATAACGTGCCAATTTGTGACTTGCTGTTAACAGCGGCCTCTTCCGTGGTACCCTGCTCCAGATGTCCATCGCATGCAGTTCTCGTCGCAATGTCCGTTCGGAAATTGGTCGCTGGAGAACCTCATTGGTTTCTTGGAGCAATTGTTCTCTGGTTTGAAAACGATTTGCAGTTACTATACGAGAAACATGGCGGCGGGCCCATTGTCGAGAATTGTTTTCCGCCACAGTTACGCCGTCGATTTTCAGTTGATTGCGAACTACACCACTCTTTGTAAACTCGCTGGACAGTACGCGTGACACACCAACAAATTGGGCTACTTCAGACATTTTGTGTCCGTGGGCTCTGCCAAACACGATGGCTCATTTTGCCACTGAGTAACGTCTGCCTCACGACCCATTTTGCAGACTATATCCAACACACACTTTGTTCTTCACCACC
This sequence comes from Bathynomus jamesi, assembly GCA_023014485.1. Classification (NCBI taxonomy): domain Eukaryota; kingdom Metazoa; phylum Arthropoda; class Malacostraca; order Isopoda; family Cirolanidae; genus Bathynomus; species Bathynomus jamesi. The sequence continues at coordinate 30,574 of JAJOZX010010743.1, read as the reverse complement.
TCACGAAACAGATCTGATCCTGTGTGCTACGTCACCGCTACTTGTCACTTACCAATGCTACATCAGCGCCCTCTGTGTGACCTTGACTTCCTACTATCGGTGCTATTAGGGGTGACTAATTTTTTGTCCGGTGTGCTTATATTAAACAGGAACACCATAGAAAAAATAAACATCCTTCAAGGTTTAATCAGTACCAACGTTTCTGAATGCACTAATTCCATCTTCAGGGATAAAAACAATAAAAGGCCAAATCCCATACAAAATACAAATTGCAAATTGTAAGTTGCTTAATAACATTTTAAAATAACAAAGTTAAAATTATAAACAGTAGCTAAGAAAATGTAAAAGCATTAAAACTAAAAGGTAAATAGATGAAATTAAAATAAAGTTACAATTATAAAAAGTAGCTAGGAAAAATATAAACGTATTAAATGCTTTTATATTTTTCCTAGCTACTTTTTATAACTGTAACTTTTTAATTTCATCTATTTACCTTTTAGTTTTAATGTTTTTACATTTTCTTAGCTACTTTTTATAATTAACTTTGTTACTTTAAATTGTTATTAAGCAACTTATAATTTGCAATTTGTATTTTGTACGTGATTTGGCCTTTTATTGTTTTAACCCTGAAGATGGAATTAGTGCATTCCGAGACGTTGGTATTGATTAAACCTTGAAGGATGTTTATTTTTTCGCTGGTGTTCCTGTTTATTATTAAACAATTGTCGTTGCGAAACGTTTGAAAAGTTTAAAGATATTTAAAATCGCTTAAAAACGTTTCTGAAACATACCTTCGTTCGCTGAGAATCAAGATAGAAAGAAATTGTTTTCATGCACTACTTTGATCACTCGCCTTTCTTTGCTCGAGTAATTTAGATATCTTGGGTGCTGTTCGGATTGGGTGTATGATTTATCAGGAGCAAAATGTACTGAAGTCGGTTTCTCCCCATTGAAAGTTACACATATCGCTTATATATATATATATATATATATATATATTATATATATAAATTTGGGCAGCTTCAAGACTATGTACCCAACGTTCCAATAATATTCTTTGTACCTTAAATCATTGACTTCAAATTTCGCAGTAAAAGAAAATAGATGCTACGCTAATACCCTCCTTTTTTATGACTACCCTGGTTTAGTACAGCTCGCATGAACAGTCTGAAGACAGTTCTGAGAATGAGAGGGGTGGAGCAGAAACCGTCCCACCGTTTAAAGTTTATTTAACTCGTAGTATGTGAGCAAAAATGGGGTGGGGGAACGGGTTAGGTGGTGAAGGAAAGTAGGGAAAGAGGAGAAATAGGGGAAAAGGGGAAAAAGCAGAATTTTAATCTCTCAAAGTGTGGTGGGGGACGATAAGGGGCTGAAGAGATAAGATAAGAGGGTGGGGTGCCTTCCACAAAAAGTAGAAAACTGAATATAGAGTAACCTAACCTAACCTAACCTAACCTGAATATAGACTACATTAGCCTAACCCAACCTAACTTGCAAGCATCGCTTTTCACGCAACCCAAGAATAATCTAACCTAACCTAACCTAACCTATCTCTCATGCAACTGCACAGTCCCACTAGTAACTTAACCTACTCTCACACATTATCTCCTATATATATATATATATATATATCACGTCATACTATGAACTTCAGCGGGCACGGTTTTAATAGCTAAAAAATTTTAAAGTGCACCTAACCTAACCAATTCTATGGTCAAACCCTCATGCCTTCCCCTAACTTTTAATTAAGATATATATATATATATATATATATATATATATATATATATATATTATATATATATATATATATAATAAACACACATTAGGGTGCTCCAAGATAGTATAGTAAAACTTAAAACTTTAAAATGACGTCTCCTCACGGCTGCTCTTGTTACACTATGCAATAGTAACACTCACACAAAATTTCGAGCAAATTGGAGCAGATTTAGAGGTGCTACAAATTGAACATTTTTCATACTAGAATTATATTGGTTTGGGTAATTCCTTGTGTATGTGGTGTAAATATGTGTGCATATGTGCGAGTATGTGTGTGTAATATCTATCTATCTATCTATCTATCTATTTAGCTATATATATTATATATATATCTATATATATATATATATATATATATATATATATATATATATACTAAGTTACGAGCGATAGCTGCAAAGGATACACAATATACAAAATTATACATGTACAAAATCCACATATTAATTCGTCTTGGGTTGAGTGACCTTGAATCAAGCACTGACTTGATTCAATTGATGGGGCTTGTACCCTGATAAGAGAGAGCTGTAGGTCGCTCTCTGACGTGAATAGCATGTCGTCATCATGTGTATGAAGTCGTTTTTGGCTAACGTATTTTCTAGTATTCCTGAACCTTCGAAATGACCACAAGTCTCATTGTTTAAGCGATTCATGGCACAATGGCCAGTTATCAATAAAGAAAACTTTATATCAGCAGGAATGGAACTTTTTGAAGGAAACTTGTGGGAACTTTGTCAAGAGATGATACAGTACCCCTCCGACGTTCTTCAGAACAGCAGCTTCTCAAGAGATGACTACAGTGAATTCCTCCATCTTTCTCTAATTTTCCTGGGAGGAAGTTTGCCTAAGAAGTACAACATCAGAGCTCCAGGAGCTCTTCATCAGGCTCGCTGGATGGCGAAAGCTACCTATGCTTTGAAGATCTTTCTCTTCCAGGAGCAAGTGAAACTTACTGTTCATGAAAAAAGGTCTGAAAGATTTTTGTCTCTTTGTGGCACTTGTTTATAGTAAATATTGGCATGAAGCACCCTTGGCAGTGAGGGCCTCTAGAAACGACCTAGCTTTTCTAACAGTTATGGAGACTTATCCAAACAGGGTTTTGGCTGAAATTGCACTCAAGGCATTTAAGACACATCTCTGGTACTTCTCAGAAGCGCTGATTGGCCTGTCACTTTTTTACGATGGGTTGGACAACAAAGTAAACGAAAATATGATTAAAAATTATTTCATCCTGCAAAAGCGAAAGGTCTGAAGTGCCTCGATTCAAAGCTGTTCAAAACAGCAAACCCATTGGAAACTTACGTCAGCGAGAAGACGGCTCAACTCTTCGATGTACTGGATAAAAACGGAAAGATTACTCAAGAGTTTCTTTCGAAACCAACAAGTGATTGGCCAAGTAACGACAACTACGAGTTGTTGAAAAGAGAGCATTAAAGATGAAGGTCGTCAATGACTCTGCAGAGAGAGCGCTTGCTCTTATTCAACGGTCCAATACAACGTTTACCAAAGATGAGCAGCAAAAACAATTCCTCCGCATTGTTGAGACCCATCGACGAACATTTCCTACCCCTTCTAAAGCTTTTTTACAGAATTAAAAGCCATTTGCATGTTCTTTTGTCAAATTTCGTTATTTTTTTTCATTTAAGAGAAAATTATTCATTTAGTAGCGTTGAAAGTGTTTCCCACCATTTTGCAGGCACAGAGCAACTCGTCTACACTTGTTGTCAAACACTTTTTTAAAGTGTTGGTTGACTGCGGAGAGACTTTTCGAACGCACTGTGTATATATATACAGGGTGGGCCGAAAGTCTGGATCCATAGGAAATTATATTTATTTTAATACATAAATTACAACAAATGGTAAATACTTAAAATGAATATCAACTTTAACTCGTAAATGCGTATCCGTGATACTGTAGAGTGGTTCGTACTCCAGTATAAACAACAAATTATAACAATGCTCAAATTGGCGGCCTCTGACATCGAGACACTTAGGGATGGAATTTATGATTTTTAATAATTCTTCGAATTGACGTTCTCGAGATGCGTGTTTCATTTGATAATCTTCTTGTTGACTTTACTGGACTATTCGTTAAAGTTTCACATACCATTGCAGAGGTATTTTCATCAGTTGCAGTTTTTGGACGACCAGAACACCGTCGATCATGTACACTTCCTGTTTCTTTGAAACGTTTAAACAACTTGTCAACAGTCGCATGTGTTACTGGATGCTTATCAGGATGATTTCTATTGAATTCGGTAGCAACTTCTCTGTGTGTAGCGCCCTGTCTTGCGTACATGAGCACAAGTTCTACCCGGTCTTCTGTTGTTAGATTCGAAGCCATTTCTGGGCTGAAATAAAAAAGTATTTGAGTATTTATACTGGACTCAGCCTACTGTACAGTATCACGGATACGCATTTACGAGTTAAAGTTGATATTCATTTTAAGTACTTACCATTTGTTGTAATTTATGTATTAAAATAAATATTTTCCTATGGATCCAGACTTTCGGCCCACCCTGTATATCCTAGTAGTTTCTACCCACACCCCGTCTCCCTCTAATGCATTTTGTGAGCTTAATCCATTTGGCATTCTTCGTTTTATGTTTTATGTAGAACAGTAAGAGATATTAACGAATTAAATAGGGACGCTAAAAGAGGATGATGTGTAAGAGTAGATGAGGCTAGGTTACTTTTGGGACTGGGCAGTTGTATGAGAGATAGGTTAGGTTAGGTTATTCTTGGGGTAAAAAGATGATGCTTGCGAGTTAGGTTGGGTTAGGTTACTATAGTCTATATTCAGGTTAGGTTAGGTTAGATTACTCTGTTCAATTTTCTACTTTTTAGGGGGGCGGCACCCTTACCCCCTTATCTTATTTCCCATCCCCATGTCATCCCCACCCCGATTTGAGAGATTAAAATTTTGCTTTTTTGCCCTTTCCCTTCTTTCCCCTCACTCCCTCCCAATACTCTTATCGCCCCCCTACCCCACTTTCCGTTTTTGCAAACATACTACTTAGCTTTATTTTGACCGGCAGATGTAGTCATATTTTTTCGGTTGATGGTGGTGTTGCAACGGGTCAGTGACCTGAGAATTACCTTACTTTTATAATAAGAATTTTAGCAATGCTGGGCAACCGCACACCAAAAGGGAGGTTCGCACCCGCACTTCCGCACCCGCACTTCCGCACAACCGCACCCGCACCCGCACCCTATTTACATATATATAGTTTTATCGCAAGGAAATATATAAGTTTACATTAATATATTAATACTTTTATAAACTTTTATTTAATATTTAATTGTGAAAATAAAGTTTTAATACAATAAAGTCATTTTTTTTGTTATGAGAGGTCAGAAAATTACTAGAATTACTAGAATTACTAGGGTGTGCGGACCAATCCGCACACCTTCCGCACCCGCACCTCCGCACCTTCTTACCGAGGTGTGCGGAACTTGCCCAGCACTGAATTTTAGAGCTCAATAAGAATTAAAAATCTTCTTTTTTCAATTGGAGAAGTCGAGAAATCATTTGGGAATTTTTATGAGATAAGTTTGACGAATTTACATTAAAAATTTTAAAGCTAAAAATGTCAGAAAAGATATACTTTTTCCTACAGAAATTTTGGTTTATTTAAAAACAATGAAATAATTATTCATAAATTATTCACCCCATTATAAGCCTTAATAAATTCGTTATTATAGGAGCTATCTTAAAACGGTTTGCGACAATCAATAACACAACTCAAGAAATTTTTGTTTTAATTCAGTAAACCTCCATGTGAGCCCCATTGGTAGCACGCAGAACATTACAGGCGATAGATGATTTCGTTCCAAACATTAAGAAGCATGTCTTGCGTGATGGAAGTTAATGTCTCTTCAATCCGGTGTCTTAATTCTGTGATGTTATTAACCTTCTTTGCATACACTCTGTCCTTTGTGTAGCCCCAGACAGATGGAATGTAGCTTCATCACTGAAAACGACATTGTTCAAAAAATGCTTATCTTCATCAATACGGTCAAGAATGTCAACAGCAAACTGTACCCGTTTGGGTTTGTCATTTGGTAGAAGTTTCTGCAAGGTTTGCAATTTGTAGGCATAAAGTTTCAAACTCTTGTGAACCACTTTATGCACTGTTGAACGCGGTATTTGCAGTTCTCGGCTTGCTCGGCGGATGGATTTTGTAGGACTTCGGATAAACGCCTCCTGAATTCCTGCTATCTTATCTTCAGACACACTAGGCCTACCAGCTCTTTTCTGATGTAGCACACTGCCAGTTTCTTGAAATTGTTTCAGCCATCGCTTGAGTGATTGCTTTGTTGGTGGAGTTTTCTGATATTCCTCCCGAAAACGTCTCTGTACAGTAATTGGAGATTTGGTTTCCCACATCCACAGCACACACATTGCTTTCTCCTTCACTGTCGCCATTGTGCCCCTAGTGGATGTTCTTCGAAATAAAGAAAAAAAATTCTTGAGTTGTGTTATTAATTACCGCAAACCGTTTTAAGATAGCTCCTATAACAACGAATATATTAAGGCTTATAATGGGGTGAATAATTTATGGACACCCTATATTATAAAATAGTAAAAAAAAAAAATATATGCTTTGAAAGATTTTATATATTACTTTTAAAAATTATTACGTAACTGTTAATTAATTAATGCATAAATCTTTCTTTATGTTGAAGCAAGTGTTAAATTTGTTCTGTTGTCAATTAAATCAAAATCGTATTATATTAATTAAAATACTCGCATGAGTAACGCTGCATTGACGTCACTTAAAAAAAAAAACTGAGTTATTTTAATTATTTTTAATCCTACTTAATGTTAAAGAAAACTTCCCCGCCCCAACTATAACCCATTAAGTTGTTAAAATTGCTACGTTACTACTTCGGTAAGAGAAAACTGCAATGAAAGCGGAGACTTAGACAGAGCTTTGAAACTATATAAAACCAAATGTTCTCGCGTGTCAGGAGAGAACAATGCGGTTGCCTACGATTTCAAAGGCTTACTTGGGTAGTCTTTAAAATAAAAAAAATGTTTTTGGCCCTCTTTTCTTTCAGAAATTTATTAATATCCTCTTAATTGTTTCAAATGCGTCGGAGATGTTTTGACATTAAGTTACTGTAGGTTGAAATAAGTGACTGTTTTAGAGTATATAAATAAAGCATTAGCGTATGAACACGCTTGATAATATTACATAACGATAAAATATATAATATGTAACTATTAGCTATTACGTAACTACAACGTATGTAATTTGTAACAATTAACTATAACGTATGTAATTTGTAACAATTAACTATAACGTAACTATAATATATATATATATATATATATATATAGGGTGGGCGGAAAGTAGCTCCCTATTTCGGATTGGTAAAAAAATACGTATATTATCAATTTATTTCAGAAGAAATAATATGAAAAGGTAGGCATACATGGTAGGTTTTCTATAAAATTCAATGTGGGCTCCAACTCTTTCCACCAGCTTCTGGAGCCGCCCAGGAATGGCGTCCACTGACTTTAGCAGGAACTCCGGCGGGATGGAGGACATGACTTCCCGAATTCGGTCCTCCAGTTCTTCCAATGTCCTCGGTTTGGTGCGGTAGACTTCTTCCTTTACCCACCCCCAAAGAAAGAAGTCGCACGGTGTCAAGTCGGGGCTCCTGGCTGGCCATTGATGTGGACCACGACGACCCATCCAACGCCCAGGGAAGTGGGCATCCAGCCACTCACGGACAACAAGAGCGAAGTGCGGAGGGGCGCCATCTTGCATAAATATCAGATCGTCGATGTTCTCCCATGTGCTGACAACCGGCCAGACCTCGTTTCGCAACATAGCAAGGTACCGCTCAGCATTCATGGTGTTGCGCAGAAGGGCTGGATGCCCACTTCCCTGGGCGTTGGATGGGTCGTCGTGGTCCACATCAATGGCCAGCCAGGAGCCCCGACTTGACACCGTGCGACTTCTTTCTTTGGGGGTGGGTAAAGGAAGAAGTCTACCGCACCAAACCGAGGACATTGGAAGAACTGGAGGACCGAATTCGGGAAGTCATGTCCTCCATCCCGCCGGAGTTCCTGCTAAAGTCAGTGGACGCCATTCCTGGGCGGCTCCAGAAGCTGGTGGAAAGAGTTGGAGCCCACATTGAATTTTAGAGAAAACCTACCATGTATGCCTACCTTTTCATATTATTTCTTCTGAAATAAATGGATAACACTAGGCAACAAAGATTTTGTTACAGAAGACCAAATAGGTGCTCCTAGCTAATTTCGGTATGCTGATTTCAAATCTATAATTAGATTTTTTCTATCACGTCTAGATTTTGTGTAAAATGCAAATCACTTTTAGTAAAATTTTCTACCACGTCCAGATTTTGGTTTTAATCGGCTTAATGCCAGTAATATGAAACTTGCTTTTCAAGGTTAAAGCAATTTTTTTTGCCAACTATATACAAATTCGAACAATTTTGATAAATAAAAGTTATCCCGAGTCGCTACGTGACAGTCAAGCAGAACGGTTGTTGAAGCTCTCTGCTGATGAGCAAGTGACAGGTTGTGGTGACTTGTGTGTTTTTATAGCATTTGTTTTGTACTACGGTGTGTATTTCTTTTTATTTTGCACATCGTAATAATTACTTTCTACGTTTTTTCAGATATTGTATGGTAATTCAAAATGGCATCAAATAGACGTGCTTGTGTAAATCACCCAGACAACTTCTGCTTTGTCTGTGGACAATATACACCTAAGCCACAACGTAGAAACATAACAACAAAGATTAAACTTGCCTACAAGTGTTATTTTGACTGTAAGTTAGGAGACCAACAGAGGGACTGGGCACCACATATTTGCTGTGCACAGTGCAATGCAATGTTAATAGCTTGGATGAATGGTAAAAGAAAAGCTATGCCGTTCTCAGTCCCCATGGTTTGGCGTGAGCCGAAAAATCACTTCAATGATTGTTATTTTTGTTTGACAAAGATTGCTGGTTTCACAAAGAAAAACAAATCAAAGATCACGTACCCAAACTGCGAATCAGCAATGAAACCAGTACCACATGATGAAACAAATCCACCACCAGTTCCACCAGCAACGATAACAGACAGCAGTTCATCTGAAGATTCTGCTAGTGATATAGAAACAGGGAAAGATGGCATATATGTTCCAGATGCAAATATTTCCCCACATTTGTTAAGTCAAGCGGAGTTAAATGACTTAGTGCGCGATTTGGAATTACCAAAAGAAAAGGCAGAGTTGCTTGGTTCAAGACTTCAAGAATTTAATCTTCTCCAACCAAACACCAAAGTTTCCCATTTCCGCCATCGCCATTTGCAGTTTTCATCATTTTACTTACAGGAAGAAAACGTTTGTTTCTGCCACGATATCAGTGGTCTGATGCAAGGGATTGGCTGTCGCTATGATCCAAAAGAATGGAGACTGTTCATTGACTCTAGTAAAGCTAGCCTTAAAGCTGTATTACTGCACAACGGCAATGAAAAACCTTCAATACCTGTAGCACATGCCACTGGCCTTAATGAGACTTATGAATCGATGAAACTGCTGCTAAGACTCATCAAATATAAGGACCACACATGGAATATTTGTGGCGACCTTAAAGTTGTATCATTACTTCTTGGGTTACAGTTGGGCTACACAAAGCATATGTGCTTTTTGTGTCTATGGAACAGCAGAGATGACAAGAACCACTACAAAAAACATGATTGGCCATCTAGAACTGAACATGTTGTTGGTAAATACAATGTGAAACACCCAGCACTTATTGACCCTCAGAAAGTACATCTTCCACCACTTCACATTAAACTTGGCCTTATGAAAAATTTCGTGAAGGGTATGGATCATCAAGGTAGTGGTTTCCAATATTTAAAGGATAAATTCAAAGGAATATTGACAGATGCTAAGCTAGAAGCTGGAGTTTTCACTGGACCACAGATCCGCAGTGTCATCCACGACTCATCGTTTCCATCTAACCTAAATGAGAATGAACTAGGAGCATGGACATCTTTCGTTGAAGCTGTCAAAAATTTTCTTGGAAACCACAAAGCTGAAAACCACCGTAAACTCGTAGAAAACATGCTTAAATCTTATGAAATAATGGGATGCAGAATGTCTTTGAAAATTCATTTTTTACATTCTCATCTTGACTTCTTCCCGGCCAACCTTGGGGCTGTAAGTGACGAGCATGGTGAGCGCTTCCACCAACAGATCTCAGTTATGGAAAACAGATACCAAGGTAATTTCAACCAAATATGATGGGAGATTATTGTTGGTTCCTGCAGAAGGAGAGCTCGTCATCCTACAAGCGACAAAGGAAGAGGACACACCAAAGTTTCACTTAAGAACAGGAATTTGCCTTTCAGTAGTAACAACAAAATACTAACGCGCTTTGGGTGGATGGTTGGGCGCAGGGGTGGTAACTCCGCCAGCGGAATTCCGCTGTCTGTCTTAAGCCAGAATAAAGGAGGAAAGACATCCCTCTTCACTAATTATTTAAGTATGCTTAACATAAAACATGGCACGGAAAAGTAGCTTAGACGGCTTTCGTAATAGAAGCGGGTGAGAAAAAAAATGAAAAATAGGGGTTTTCGGTTACACAAAATCTGGACGTGATAGAGAAATTTTGATATCAGATCTGAAATCAGCATCAGCGCTTTAGTAGGAATCAGTAGTTCACGTGTCTGTAACAAAAAAAAAGTTGAAATTTGTTGCCTAGTGTATATATACGTATTTTTACCAATCCAAAATAGGGAGCTACTTTACGCCCACCCTTATATATAATTTGGGATCAAGTAAAGATAAGCACCCCCAACCTTTTTTAGTTAGTTTTAAAAGGCTAACTAACGAAAATATCACGACCTAACCTAACCAATCGTCAAGGGCGTACAGTTGACCTAACGATTGGTTAGGTTAAGTCGTGATATTTTCGTTAGTTAGCCTTATAAAGCTAACTAAAAAAGGTTGGGGGTGCTTATCTTTACTTGATCCATAATTTGTACCTATTAATTATTGCATAACTATAACGTATGTAATCTTGTAAATATTAACTATTACGTAATTATAACATACACAATTTGCAATTATGAATTGTTTAGAACAGTTTCCCTATTTCTCCATTTAGTAGTCGTTTTAATAGTTACTAAACTAACATGTTAAGTTAGTAACTAACACCAGTGTTGCCTATGATATGAAGCTGGAGTTGGAATCTCTCACCTAACGTCGAAGAGCAGCCAGGAAAGCTATATCTTCCATTGGGGGGGGGGGGAATGGAGCTTCCGACGAAACTCCTACGATAAGAACTTATGTCGGTTGCCAATACGTGAATTTAATTCAGGATGTTAACATTGAGTCGTGAAGATTATTTCATGCCAAAAAAAATCTACTTCATAGCGTTTATACTCATTTATATAATCTTTTGCACGTTACACCATGCGCAAATTCAATTTCTATATAATCATTATCGTCTTAGCATTTATGAAGTCGTAAAATCAACTTAACAGTTGAACTGTTATACAGGGTGTTCAAAAAGAAACGCAACCCATTGGAGAATGCATATATCATTGTAACCTAACCGTTTTCTTTGTTTCGGGTTGCGTTTATTTTTTAATACCCTGTATTAACATAATATATGAAAGAAGAATATAACGCATAAATAAATAAGTAAAATAATAAAGGACTGAATAAAGCGATGCATGATAGAAAATGGGTAAATAAATAAAAAATAATTGAGTAATTGAGTGAACAAGAATACGTCGTGACTACGTTTGAACTTTGAATACCTCTTTCCGTTAGATCAGCAACATTAAGCGACGTTGGGTCTTTTCAAGAGTTGGATGGGTGACCGTCTTATCCCTTCAGATAATGTAGCGACCTTTAGATTTAGATGGGTAAGGTCAGTAAAAATAAATAAACAAATTAAAGGACATTTATGATAAAAATTATGGTCAGATTCTCAACCGAGTGTAGAAATCGTAAAGTTCTCACTTCACATGTTCAGGCGCCATTTTGATATATTAATTTATTTAATTATTTATTCTAATTATTTACTTATTCTAATTATTTAATTGTTTGTTAAGATAATTTAAATATGATGACAAAATATATCGTACTTCAAGATGAAATAATATACTACAGTTTGTTCCTCATGGATGGAGTCTCGAATGGAGCTAGGTGGAGTCTCTTTTCTTGGAAGATCATTGCTCCATTATCCTTAATATTGTATAAGCAAAGAAAACCTCATACTACTGCATCATATTCTTTATTACATGAATCAGTAGAACATATATCCTCATATTTTAATACCAGAAATTTAATTCCATTATTCAAGAGCTTAAAGAAGAGTACTCCAGTAAAGGTGATTAAATCAAGTGAATACCTGAAGGGTGATAGGATGAGATCTTACGTTAGCGTGTTACAGTTATTTTATGCAATGTTATCGTTTAGTTATACCCTTGATGCTACTTCATGACTGTATTTTTCATGCCTCATAGCAAAATTATGTATAACAATAGAGTATCTAGTGTACTAACGACAGACCAGTCGCAGTTTGTAAGTTTTCTAGATTCTTTGACAAACTTTTGTTGCTTGGACTAAAAGTTCCCAAGCAATTATTTTCTCTTCGTCCCCATAAATCTTGTAGTTTGTATTTGTATTCTTGTATTTTCAAGTCCTTCAAATTTCATGCGTGGGTACGGCAAGGGTCATTGATGTCACCACTACTATTTAATGTGCAAAATGATGTGCGTTAGTAGTATAGCCGCAAAAGGGGAGAGTGCAGGAATGTTGCAGGTTATTATGTAATGTTGCAAAGGGGGGGTTGTTGCAAAGGGGGGTGGGGGTTGTTGCAAATGGGGTTGTTGCAAAGGGGGGAAGGGGGTTGTTGCAAATGGGGATGTTGCAAAGGGGGTGGGGGAAAGGGGGGTGGGGGGAAACTTGGAGGCGGCGTTATCCCCCAAGAGAAAGAAGAAGGAGGAGAGAAAGGAGGAGAGGTGTTCACCTGGCAGGAGCCAAGTGCACATTAAGACTTCCAGCCGGGCTGGCGTTGTTTTATAGGCTCCGAATCAGCCAGAATCAGCCAGTTGGCTGAGCCAAGGTGAGAGAGACGCCTGAAGGAGAGAGAGAGAGAGCTGAAGAAGAGAGAGATGCCTGTAGGAGGGAGAGACGCCTGAAGGAGAGAGGATAGGTACACATGCAGGAGTACACATGCTGGAGGTATACATGCAGGAGTTACACATGCAGTAGGTACACATGCTGGAGGTACACGCACACATGCAGGAGTACACATGCTGGATGTACACATGCAGTACACATGCAGGAGGCAAACATGCAGGAGAGAGAGACATCTGAAGGAGGAAGATACATGCAGGAGAGAGAGCTGAAGGAGGGAGAGAGACTCCTGAAGGACAGAGTGGAGTTCTCCCCCAATTTATTTTCGTTTCCCTAACCTAAGAGGCCACTATGGGGTTTACCAAAGGGCCTGAAATAGAAGGAGCAGAGCTCCTTACTCGGCCGGAGCCGAGGGGGGAATGGTTCTTCAACAGCTTCGCGATCTTTTATAATCCTCTATTCTGGCTGAGTTGCCAGATAGCGCAAGGTATTCCAGATAGCGCCATGTGTTCCCATTAATCGTGTAAACACATATAACGGCTGTTATTCCAAATGTACTTGTATATATAATAAACTAATGAATCAATAAAATACACAATATATATTTATATGTTATACAAGATTCAACCGTATAAAATAACACAAGCGCCTCTTTCATTACGCTTTAATAGAATTAACAAAGTTATCCTATTTCGTTAGACAGAAAACGAATTTTTATAAGGGTACCCAACTAATTATCCACCATTCAATAAATAATGTGTCCCATTAATACGTGTAACACATATAAACGGCTGTTATTCCAAATGTACTTGTATATATAATAAACTAATGAATCATATAAAAAATACCACATATATGGTTATACAAGATTCAACCGTATAAAATAACACAAGCGCCTCTTTCATTACGCTTTAATAGAATTAACAAAGTTACCCTATTTCGTTTAGACAGAAAACGAATTTTTATAAGGGTTACCCAACTAATTATCCACCATTCAATAAATAATGTGTCCCATTAATCGTTGTAACACATATATAACGGCTGTTATTCCAAATGTACTTGTATATAATAATAAACTAATAAATCATATAAAATACCACAATATATGGTTATACAAGATTCAACCGTATAAAATAACACAAGCGCCTCTTTCATTACGCGTTAATAGGATTAAAGTTACCCTATTTCGTTAGACAGAAAACGAATTTTATAAGGGTTACCCAACTAATTATCCACCATTCAATAAATAATAGCAAACGTGAATAAAGAGTTCCAATTCAATGGGTAACTATATCGACATAAGCTTATTATGTAACGTTTGCTCCCAATATAATTTTCCTAAATAACAGTAAAACCAATTATGAAACTTCATTTAAATACAGCTTCATTAAACTTGAAGATGAACGAAACAAATAACATAGTTATCCATAATTCAGCCTCACGAATAACGAAACGAAATGATCATTTACGATACAATTCGAAATACGATAATTTACGATACAATTCCACCAAACGAGATGAAAACTTATGAAGCATATAGCCTCATTCCTGCGACGAAAAAAATGAAAAATGACGTAAAATAAAGAAATTATTCATTTGGATTTGCCCAAGCCACTATAGCGGGTCGAATCGTGTCTCTAGGGACACGATTCGAACGAAAAGGTCTCTAGGGACCTTTTTCGGGCCGAGGGATTATCCTTCTACAAGCTATTCGAGCAGAAATCACCACTGACTTCAGATATTAATTTTATCATTCTTATTACTTCTACAATGAAATATTTACGCGTAATTTGTATGGTGTCATATAGAAATATAATATATATATATATATATATATATATATATATATATATATATATATATATATATACCCTTTGGATAACCTTTGGTTAGCTTCAGCCCGAATTGTTCATTCTGACGAAGGTCAAGGGAAAAACGTACACACAATATATATATATATGCTACACACAGACCGTGCATGGAACTCTTCTGGGATAATTAAATCCACTATAGTCCGAGTAAGTAATGACAAATACCGCCTCGGTGGTGTAGTGGTTAGCGTCGCGGACTACGAATCCATCGGCCCAGGGTTCGAGACCCGACGGCAGCCGGCGCGCAGCAAAGCCCAGCTGTTCCACACAATAAAGAAAGTGGTTGGTAGATAAATGGGTACCCTAGGAGGCCTAGTGGTCAAGACGCTGGGCTGCTGATGGGTCGTGGTTCGGAATCCACGTTAAACTGTAGGTCTAAGGTGGAGTGAAAAGCTTGACCTTCGTCAGAATGAACAATTCGGGCGGAAGCTAACCAAAGGTTAGCCCGACGCGGGCAACGGGTCACTCGCAAAGAGAATTTAATCATTGGTAAACTTCCTTCCAGACCACTCTTTCTATACATATATATATATATATATATATATATATAGAAAGAGAGCGAGAGTTTTGTTCAATAAATAATAATCGAAAAAAACTGCACGATTTTCTATGTAGCAATAATAATAATTAACTCTTTCAAATACGTGATTTAAAATAACAGGACCATTTTACCCGAGGCAGTAGTATATCCGAAAAACATCGTAATGCACGATTTTTTCTATGTAGCAATAATAATTAACTCTTTCAAATACGTGATTTAAAATAACAGGACCATTTTACCCGAGGCAGTAGTATATCCGAAAAACATCGTAATGCACGATTTTTTCTATGTAGCAATAATGATTAACTCTTTCAAATACGTGATTTAAAATAACAGGATCATTTAACCCGAGGCAGTAGTATATCCGAAAAACATCGTATAACCTAATTTGCAACTATAGTTTACCTTGACTTTCATATGCTTCTATCCTGTTTTATTAATAAAGATTTTTAACTTTTAATAACGTATGAATAAAGATTTTTAACATTTAATTTTATTTTAGTATTTATTCATGCCACGCCGCCTTAGACCACAGCTTAACGTTGAAACCGAATGTTCTTTTTAAAATATAATTAGGATATAATTTCTTTATTATAAAATAAGTTAACAATTATGTTAACAAACAATACTAATAATTTGTAAGATATAATATAAGGGACTACCATAGAAATGTAAGTGCCTATAATTCGATTTTATATATATGTTACTCGTCCGGTCTCGTTATAGCGGATTGGTACACGTCATAGCTCCACCCAGCTACATCGGCAGCCAATCACGACGACATCTGGTCTTTTGGGCGGAGCTTGGCGAATGTGCATATAAAAGGGGATATTTTCAGTTGGGAGTAACAGTAGCTATTTTCGCATCAGTGAATAATCAACCATGGACCTGTACGTCTCCCCAGACTTGTATGAAGAACGTGATACTGCAGCATTAACCACAATTAGTCTTTTCAATGCTGCTGATTGTGGCGAACTATTTTCGACGCAAACCGTAGAAGATATTTGCAGTGACGCTCCTTACAATCCGACGCAAGGGACTACCATAGAAATGTAAGTGTCCATAATTCGATTTTATATATATATACGGAGAGTTGTAGTATTCGTCAAATAGATACTAGTCAAAAATGTCAATCAATGTTATTTCCCCATCATGCTAAAATCGAAATTGGTAATCGAACCAAAGATATCTTCACATAATGGAGATCTGTCTGTCTGTATACTCTGTATATGTTTTCCTTTAAGGTCCGATGAGGATTTGACACGAGTTATACAATCTTTTGAAGGGAATACGGATGATATACTGATCAGTCAGCAGTGTCACACATCCTCCACCATGGACCTGTACGTCTCCCCAGACTTGTATGAAGAACGTGATACTGCAGCATTAACCACAATTAGTCTTTTCAATGCTGCTGATTGTGGCGAACTATTTTCGACGCAAACCGTAGAAGATATTTGCAGTGACGCTCCTTACAATCCGACGCAAGGGACTACCATAGAAATGTAAGTGTCCATAATTCGATTTTATATATATACGGAGAGTTGTAGTATTTCGTCAGATATCGTCAAAAATGTCAATCAATGTTATTTCCCCATTATGCTAAAATCGAAATTTTTATGGCGTTCACTCCTCGAACCAAAGATATCTTCACATAATGGGGATCTGTCTGTCTGTATACTCTGTATATGTTTTCCTTTAAGGTCCGATGAGGATTTGACACGAGTTATACAATCTTTTGAAGGGAATACGGATGATATACTAATCAGTCAACAATGTCAAATAATGTAAGTGTTTTTCGATCTTTTTGGGATAAGAAGACGCAATATATTTTCATAAATTTATTAAATGAAAGAAATCAGTACAATAAACGAATATACAAATATACGAACAAAAACATTATAATATACAACGAGTACGTACAATTGGAAAACGGTTTTTTATCTGTCTGCATACCATTTCATCGTTTCGGTGAGTGTGACACGGGTCAAATAAATTTAAAAAATTTATAAATTCTTTATCATTTGACATATGCATGAGAAATGAGACACAGTACATTCCGCAAACATTAGTAAAATATCCCTGCATACGAAATGGGTTCCATACAACTTCGGGAATATGTAACTGAGCGAGAAATTTTACAATAATAGGGTCACTCCAGGGTTGAGTACCGAGTGAATCAAAATAGTACAGGCGCTGTCTATTTTTAAAATAGACGCGATCCAGTGAATCCCTTCATTACCGATGATGTCTGTGTTCACAATAAGACTACCGCATTCTCGCGTACTTGGCAAACTCAATGTTTCATTCTTCGCAAACACGCCGATAAATTTGGAACGTGTGACTCGCTCCATTACTTTCTGAAGTGTATTAGCATCCATTTTAAAAGTCAGTGATAACGCTTCTAAATCTATCTACTTCTATTAGGGCTTGCGATTCGAGATATACTAGTACACTAATAGGAGCGTCTATAGGCTTGGCGAATTCCAGCCGCACTGAGATGTTACCGCTCTGCTGTGGTGTTAAATGGGTATTTACGCTAGCAGATAAGTCAGGTGTAATGTCAAACGGATAAAGGTTAAATTGATCAATGAATTCTTCCTGCGTTACCCCATTACCAAGCTCATCACAATCACCTGCAATATGGGTCAGATTACTATAGGCTCTGGCACAAAGAGGTAACACAGCGTCTGATGAATAGTCCGTACCCATTGTTCCACCCAAAGCAGTGCCATTAACGTATAGAGTTATATTTTTAAGTCCGAAATTCTCGAATTTAAAGGCACTCTTTTTATATTTTCCATTCACCGAAGCGTGGTCCTGCATGCCGATTAATATCCTTTTAGGAAGATTTCCCAGGGCAATGTTTTCTATCTGCTTCGATGCCAACCCTGCAGGAACCGTATATAGTTTGATCTGCACTCTGTTAATAGGATATTTCACTGTAGCGTTTAGTAAATTTTTCTCAATTTCTAGTTGTTTTGGTGAACTTAATTTCACTCGCCGTACGCGGAGGTATGTGTCCATAATGTGAACCACAACGGACTTTGCGCCCTCTTCTTGATTCGCATCCAGATTTAAGCAGATCTCAGGACTCGTGCGGGTGAGCTTTATTTTCATATCCACCCCGTTCACAAGCAACTTCTCCTGGAAAGTGAAATCTGTGTGCAACCGTCCAAAACACTCGTATATTTTCTTTTTAGAATTTTTAAATTTGTCCTTTATACTATTTTCATCTTTAGTTTGATAATATCCCTCCGCACTTAAAAAGGTAGCCTTCGCTTCTTTGGAAAAGTTGAGGACATTTTCCAAATAGGCTCGTAGATGATAGTACCCCGTGCCTGCCGATATGTTGGTCTGATTTAAATATACGTCACACTGGTTGAATATGGCGTGCAGAAAGTTTGTTTCAGGGTATACAGCATATTTGTCATCGCAGGCCGTTCCATCAGAATGGGCTATACGTAGCTTAGCGTACATGTGCACACAGCTTGGATCAAAAAAGTAAGGACCTGAGCTGGGTATCACGAATTCTATAGGTGCACTCGGGGAACTAATTGTGTTTAAAGGGTTAATTGTAATAAAGTCACTGTGCTCAATAGAAACTTGGGTTGGCGGGAGCTCAAAAAAGGACAGCTCCGACTTACAGCATTGTGAACTACATGGGTGGATGAAGCGTGCCATGGCGAAATAGTGACTCCTCTCTCGACAAGTGGTAAACAAACTATGATTCATGAGATCAATATCCTTAGCTTATATCAGTCAAAAAAGTGGTCAACCATAGGTTTCATTCGCTTACAGCATTTCTTTTTTGATAGCCTTTTACGTTTAATACCACGTGACCCCTTCTTCCGGGGAGCCCTCTTCTTCCCGCCACCACGCATTTTTCTCTTTGCATCTTTGATGATTTCGTTCCGTGTACGCTTTAAATGTTTTTTTAGGGCTTCTTTAGGTTTAGCCCCGGCCAATATGTCTTCTGCAGTGTTAAGGCCTGATTGTAGCGCTTTCCTTCCAAGGTATCTGGCACCCCTCTTCAGCAAAGGAACAGCCGTACGTAGTATGGATGAAAAAATGGATCCAAGTCCACTACCGCGCTGGTATCGCATCCCTCGATAGACGGTGAAAGGCTTTCTATCCATTATAACTCAGTGCGTCGAAAGTGTAGCTTCACTGTTAAGCTCCCGTTACCGAATGGGAAGTTTTCGCCCTCAATCGTTCTTATATATATTGTGATATTGGTTATTAAATTAGTTGCGACATTCACATAATGGGGTCTGTCATATGTAATACTCAAACTCCTTCCTCTATGGTTGGGGATGTGAGCAATGCGCAGCAGGCGTGCCTGGGTATCCCCAACAAACTGGTGCTCCACTATATTACTGTAAATATAGCACATGTCTGGGGACCTTTCAGCCAATTTCTCCATCTTCAATTGATACATTAATCTGGACAAGTTATACTGTGTCTCGTGAAATGTGTCTCTTTGGAAGGCTGCGCTATATCGGCCGTTGGTTAGAATTTTGAACTTTCTATGTTCTTTAAGACATCTGTTAGTCTTTGATTTTAGGATTAGTGTATGTGCAGGGTTGTTTACGATTTCATATACTAAATCATTCGTAAGGTTTGAGTTTCTTAAACTTACGTTTAAGCCTCTCACAACATCCTCGGCCGAACCATATTGACCCGGCCCTAGTCTTACTTCTGTACTGTAATACCGTGCAATCTTAGTCCAAGCGATGCGCATAGTTTCATCCATAGCTACCCCAGCTTTTTCACACTCGTCAATGTCTCTAAGAATCGTAAAAACGGTTTCTTCATGTTCAATATTTAAAAAGACGGTGTCCAGCTGAATTTCGCATATCCCCACCTCATACGAATCACGACCCAATTCAATGTGCCCATGGAGTTCTGTTACAAAGTTGGCTAGCGTGTTGTTAGGGTGTACAGACAGGGACGAGGAGGACGGGAGTGTGACGTAGAAATGGTTAGGAGCCATGTTGCATACTATTTAAGCTTCATTATTGCATCAGCTTTTATATAGGTGTTGAAGCTTTCTGGGTACCCTAGCCATTTCACCAGGTACATTTTTCTCCTTCCTGAACCTTTGCTTCCTAAAATTTTCTCAATTTTAAACACATTTTTTTCTAAATTAAACGCAACTTTCTGCAATTCCTCGCGGTAAAAGCCTCCTGAGATTTCTTCCCCATTCAAATCTTCAATGTAATACATCATTATCACACCTTTAGGTCTCACAGCCCTAACTTTAAAAATCTCGCGTGTCCATCCTTGCTCAAAACCCTTTGCGAATTTATTCCCCGAACGCGACAGCCTTACATAATCATTGATTTTGAAGCGCACAGAGTGTGGTGGTGGTGGTGGTGGTGGTGGTCCATCTCTTCTCGGGAGCGTACCTCTTTCTAAAACTTCGTTAGGTGTTGCCCCAATCGTGCGATGGTGTGAGCGGTTGTAGGATGATGCCAATGGTTCCAGAATGTCTAGAAATCTGTATGTGTTTTTATGTGTAAAATAACGGTGCATGCGTTCCTTTATGGTGCGCTGAACTCTTTCAGCTAAAGAAGCCTTATGTATAGAATTGGTTGTGTAATAGCTGATATTAAACTCTGTCAACATATTCTGAAAAGCACGGCCTATAAACTCCTTCCCCATATCCGTACAAAAATAGCCAGGAACCCTGTTTTCTTTTAACATTAGCGTTTTGGTGGCTTTAGCAACTGTTTCAGGTGATTTATTTTTCAGAGGAACTAGCCACAGATATCTAGAGAATACGTCTATTATGAATAGAATGTAGCGGTAACCATCGTTATACACAGAATATCTTTGCATGTCTGTTAAATCTGCTTGCCAAATAGAATCAATCGAGGAAGCCGTTGTCTTGGCTGTTTTAAACCTTTTTCTCACAGGCTTATGAAGCGTATAAGCGTCCTGCTCCCTCAAAAATCTTTCAACATCTTTTTTTCCTACTCCGTAAACGTGCAGTCTATCTACGCCGCCGTAAGAGGATGGGGCAGAAATGTCATAATAACGTTTAGTTAATACGTTAGCCATTTGCGTATTTTAGAGGCAGGTGGGTAGGGTTGGTTTAACCTCTTCTCCTCTTGAAAGGTGTTACCGCAGGGGGTGACGGCGTCTTCAATTGTGCCACAGGCGTTGCGTGTTCCAAGTCTTTTAACCTGTTCAGATTTCCTATCAACGTTTTAGGGACATTTATTTGTTGTAGTCTTGCTTTAATATGCTTCCATCCTGATGGTGATGGCCTATCCCACTTTCTCACCAGATCATGGACAATGTCTACGATATTCGATCCCTGTACCTTTGATCCTTCCACAATGATCTCCCCTGTATCGGTCCATTGTATGGCGGGATCCTCATTCAATAGATTATAAAGACTTAAGCCTTTACTCCTCAATGTAAGTGGGAGGGTATTTTTTAATACATGTTCGATATGTTGTGTGGCTAATCTTTTTGGTTGATCAGCTGTATCGTCGGGTACAGGTCCTATGTCGCCATCGCCCCCGTGCTGTGCCTAATAACCACAGGAATCTCCGTAGGGCTCTTATAATTTTCGTACTCGTGAAGAAATTTCTGCAGAGCTTCTTGGTATAAGATTCTTTTCTCATCAGGTGTTTTTTCACTGTTTAATAGGGCTAACAATTCGCTTTCCATTCTTTTAAGTCTGCTTTTTCTAGATCCGTGTCTCTTTGCAGTGAAGCGTACACCTCGTGGGGAATCACTACCACTTTCTTCATTATATTAATCTAGTCAGTAAAGGGCCCAAAACTGAAAATAAGATGGGGAGAAATGACCCTCCTGTTTGCACAATAACTCGTTTTTTCTTCGCTACAGTTTGACTTTTACGAGCGAGTGTACGTATTATGTTCTTGTAGCGGCGTAGGCGAGCCTTCTGATGGGTTTTCATTGATACATTGCAATTTATAACGTTAAGACAGATTTCACAGATGCATTTTAAAAAGTCGGCGTCGATATTTTTAATAAACATCTGCTGCATTGCCCGGGGCAGTCGATGATAGATTTTTATTAATTCATGGTATTTCTTTAGTCTCTTTGTCATTCTGGAATATACACCGTTTCAGGCTCGTTTGGAAATATATTCGTTCGCAGAAGCACTCTAAACGTGTTTCGCGGATGAAGGTCGCAAAGCAAATATCCGTAACGCGTGCTTGTAGCTTCTTTATAAACTTCCAAAAACTCCTTACGCTGATTCGGGAACATTTGATTGGCTAATACCCCAATTTGTGATACATCTCTACGTTGCGCGAATAAGACTAGATATTGCGTATTTAACGACACATCGCGCATGTATCTATTTTTGAAAAATAGATTCTGATTGATGAAGAACACGCTTATGTTAAGATGGTGGGAGTATACTGTAAATGTCTCGGCAAACGTTTTATCCATCTCCAACATGAGATCGTCAATTACAATGATTGTATGTTCAGTTCCCTTTAGCGAATTAACGTCATATACACCTTTGTGGAACAAAATATCATCTTGGTACTCGTTGAACACTGATTGATACGTCGAATAGCACCATATAACTTTATGCACAAATTTCGAGAACATCTCGCCCTTTTCTTTAATGATTTTAAGCATAAACACAGTTTTACCACATCCTGTAGGTCCAGATATAATACATGTGGATGGGCTCGTGAATCTGAATTTTTCTACAGAGTCCATTTCTAACACGTCACACTCCTAAGTGGGTCATTTACAAAATATTACAAATTTTGAGTGCTGATCCTTATATTTCTTCTCCCACAGAACCGACGATGAGGTAGAGCACCCTATCATTACGGATGACGATGACAGTGTAGTTGTGATCTCCTCCCCTGAACCCTCACCAGCGATACAGGTTGCACGTCCAAAGCGGAGGTATGAGAACCCCACATCAGGTATAAAGCGGCCGAAATACGTACCTGTTGCAGCAGACCCCCAACCCTCAACCTCTTACGCAACAACCTCCCCAGCAGCAGCAGCACCTAATATACCCCCTTATTCCGCCCCCCGTTCTGTTAAGTCTACAATAATAGATCCCCAACCCTCCTACGCAACAGGGCCCCCATCAGCAGCACCTAATATAGCCCTAATTCCGCCCCCCGTTCTGTTGAGGATGTTATTACGTTCGAGTTAGTCGCGCCGCAGCCCCCACCCCCGCCTTGACTAGAAATCGGTATAGAGTCAGGGTCGACCCTAGAGCCCTGTATAGCAATGGAATTGAGCGCGGGATACGCAGGGTAGTAGAGCGTATTATAGAGTTTGCTCTTCAGAATCGCGACGAGCGTGAGGTCAGGACGAGTCTGTCCTTTGGGTTCGGGTCAGATGACGGTGATGTAGACGATTATTGGGTGATAGTACCGTTCAGACGTTTGGCTGCTGAAGATGTAGAATATATATTAGGGCGTATAATGCAAGCCGTCCAAAGTAGTATAGCCTTCAATATGGACAACTTCACGGTAAATATTGACCGTGTATTCCGTGTTGCGGGTCATAGTGCCATACCGTACACTCTTAACTTCAATTCTCCAACTATTTACCGAAGGCATATAAACGTCGATCGTGGTTGCGGCTTTATAGCAGTACTCTTAGCACGTATGTTTACTGTACAAAATACACGGACTCAAAAAATTTGGCTGCCTACGATCGTTGAGCGTGCCCGTAAACTAGCTGTAGACTGTGAACTTGAATTTGACTGTAATATGGGTCCTGAAGAGCTGAGAAAGGTAGAACAGGAAATGAATGTGCGCATAGTTATATTTGGTTTGGATGATCGCCGCCGGACTGTGTATGTTTTTAAAAGCTGTGTGAGAGATCGTACAAGGCCCCTACTTATTTTAGGATTGTCAGGACAACGTATCTCCCCATCCGTAATATAAGGGGGCTTTACGCGAGTTATGACAAAAGTCGAAAATATGGGAGACATCATGATTTGTGTAAGGGGTGCCTCGAGTTTGCGGATGATATAGTGAGACATTGTAAAGAATGTCACATGGTATGTGAGCAGTGTAAAAGCACCAAATGTGAAAGCCGTGTAGTTGAGAAGAGAGACTGTGATGTGTGTAGACGCACATTTTTCAATAATAGCTGCTTTGATCTCCATAAATCAATTGGTACGTGCAGGAAAATGAGAATCTGTGAATGTGGTATGTTTCACACAATGGATAATTGGGGAAAATTTAAGCACAAGTGCGACGTAATTCACTGTCCTACATGCCAGGAGGAATATAAGGCGGATGGAGTAAAGCATGTGTGTTATATGAAAGATGCTAAGCCTAAAAATAACCCTTGTATAACTGTGTACTACGATATAGAAACATATACGAACGCTGAAACCAAAGAGGTAATTCCACATTTACTTGTGAGCCAGACCATCTGTGATGAGTGTATGGGTATCGAATGTGACGAGTGCCCCAAATGCGGTAAACGGACAAACGTTTTTAAAACGAATGTCAGCGATAGTCCTGTGAAACTATTTGTGTCCTATATTGTCAAGTTAGCCGACAAGTTCAAAAAAATGACTGTGTATATTCTCGCCCATAACGGGGCAAAGTTTGACACGCAGTTCCTTTATAAGGAGTTGCTTGAACACGAATCCTCTGAGATATTTACAGGTGATCCATTGAAAAGAGGCAACAAATTAATACAGATGCAGATAAGAGGCAATGTACAATTTAAAGATACTTTATTATTCACACCTTGTAAATTAGCAAAGCTACCCAAGGTGATGGGAGTAGCAGCTGAAGTTTCCAAAGGATACTTCCCATACACTTTCCTCACCAGCGAGACTTTAAACTACGTAGGCCCACCACCCCCCAAACATTATTTTGACTGCATGGATGAACGTGAAGACTTTGATCGATACTACGACAGTTTTAATGAAAGTAACCCTTATAATATAGCTGATGAATGTGAGCGTTATTGCGTGAATGATGTGCGCGTGCTTAGAGTATGTTTCCAGGCCTTTAGAAGTATGTACATAGCCCGTTTCAAATGCGATCCACTGCAAGTCGCAACCACCATCGCATCATTATGTTTTACGGTGTTCAAGAATAACTTCATGCCTAAAGACACCTTAGCCATTATTCACCGAAACAACCCCCGCAGTTACGGACACAAGGCTATTTACTGGCTCATACACCTGCAGCAACAAACAGGTGTATACATAAAGCACGCCCGCAACACGGGTGAAGTACCCATTAAGATTAATGGACGTGTTTTTTGGGTTGATGGGTTAAGTGAAAACCGTGTCACTGGTGTGAAGACTGTGTACTCCTTTAACGGTTGCTGGTGGCATGGATGCCCCCGTCCTGAGTGCGGAGTCACCGGAGATATCAACGGTAGGTCTCCTGCCGACTGTCTTGCATCGACCCGCACCCGCGATCAACTTATAGGATCACAGTTCACTCACAAAGTCTTGTGGGAGCATGAATATGATGCACGGATGGAGACAGACGATGTATACCGTGAGGAAATAAAAACGATCAAGCGTTCAATGGTGCTGGATCCTCTCAAATGTGGTGATAGCTTGTTTGGAGGACGTACAAATCCTTTCAGACTATACTTCCCACCTACGGAGGGCGTGAAGCTCCATTACTACGATTTCTGTTCTTTATACCCATACGTGATGAAGAGCAATCCGTACCCCGTGGGCGCTCCTGAGAAACTGGTGGGGCCTAGCCTACCATCCATCAATGAATTTTCAAAAAATTTGAATGATCATTACTTTGGGCTCTCTTTCGTAGACGTACTCCCCCCACGCAATTTATGGATGCCGATCTTACCTGTCGTTATCGACGACAAGCTCATGTTTCCCCTGTGCGTGAAGTGCGCGGAAGAGGATAACGGCGAATGTAACCATATACCCCACCAGCGTAAGATCAGAGGCGTATATACAAGTCCTGAGCTGGCCCTAGCCGTACGCCATGGTTATAGAATACTGAAGATACACGAGGTGTGGAGGTTTCAGAAGCTCCCCAACCTTTTCACACCATATATAAACGCCTTTTTGAAGGATAAGGTTGAAGCATCAGGGTATCCGCGAGGAGTTGATACCGAAGATGAAAAGTCTGCCTATATTCAACGTTACCGCGACCGCGAAGGTATACAACTTGATCGTGTCCAAATTGTAAAGAATCCTGGCAAGCGCTTTAGTGCAAAATTGTGTCTAAACAGTCTATGGGGAAAATTTGCGCAGAATACCGGCAGAGGGAACATTCATTTGGCACAAAGTTATAGCGATGTCTGGGATTATGCCAATGCCCCCGATAAAGAGGTCATGGAGATCGTGAATGTAGGTAATACTTACGTAATAAAGTACAACAACACTGAATTTGCCACAGATACCTCAAGGGTTACAAACATACCTGTGGCGAGCTTCACAACAGCCTACGCCCGTATAAAACTTTGGGGTCTATTGCATTCTCTTGGGCGGAGAGTATTGTATGCCGATACAGATAGCGTGATATTCACAGAGAGGGAGGGTGATTACATGCCCGCTATTGGGGAGTTCCTCGGCGAGCTCACTGATGAGATCAAGGATGAGTATGGGGACGACGCATACGCCGACTCTTTTATCTCAACAGGACCTAAGACTTATGGGGTACGGGTCAGGGTAGGGGATGAAATGAAATATATCGTGAAGGCAAAGGGTATTACGCTCAACCATGCGAATCGGGAGGTTGTTAACTTTGAGTCGTTGAAGGATCTAGTATGTTTGGAACCTCACCAACTAATTGTAGGCACCCACAATTTTCGGGCGCAGAAGCTGGGAGGCGTGAAGGAACTTAGGGGTACGATGGTGTGCCGTAACACCTATAGGAAACGTTACCAGTTACCTGGCACCTATGATACCGTACCCTTTGGATACCAATGATGCTTCTAACTCACACGTCTTGTATATAATCGTATCTATTTGTAATATATATATATATATATAACTTGAATATCTCGAATCGTATTTGTAAATATATGAATATCTCAATAAATCAAATAGCGTTTCACTTTCTCCTTTGTGTGTGTGTGTGTGTGTGTGTGTGTGTGTGTGTAGGTGAAAGTTCTAAGCTCCGCCCACTGCGTGAGTCATGCTACTATCTGGGAGTCCCTGCGTGGTCAGTCGACCGCAGTAAGCCCGAGAGATCAGACGTGTATTCAGATCAGACGTATATTGAAATGGCTACCTTTAATATTGCTTGCACAACGTTTATGAAATGGTATTCAGTAAAGTGTGAGGATGTGGTGGATACCGAAAAACTTCCTATTCCCCCCTCCTATGCCTCTTTTAAACCACATTGGATTGTGCGAAGTTCCAAGATGTACAAATACTCTACGGATGTTCTGGTGAGACTGTTGAAGGCTTTCGTTGCACAGACGATGTGCTGAAGTATGCTGCAGGGCTAAACTTTATAAAGTCTCACATACACCGTGAAGTAAAAGAAACAACGCGTGCAGAAGAGAAGCAGCAGGTATGGATAATGAGCCTTGTGGATGGGTGGTGTGACAAGCGGTATTACGTCATGCTACACCATGTCGATTACTCATACCCTACGTCTGAAAATGTGAATCTCGTGATCATGGACAATCTTAGGTGTTTTTATCACTATATTAACGTATATCATGATGAGGTTCATAGTGAGGTTGTGGCTAGTGCCATGCGTGAGTTTTTAACAGATTTTAGAGACGAGTATCGTTTGATGGGTAGAAAGGAAAAATATGAGCATATGTTCCTCTCAAATAGTGCGCCGGAGTGTGGAGATGATTAGCGCCTAGTTCTTATCCAAAGTGCGTAGGCTGGTAGTGACGAAACGGAAAAACAAATATGTGCAACAATTCGAGTCGTACGAACATGCCCATTCACGTATCATCGAGTCAGCCGCCCGTCGAACCGTTCCTGCCTGTGCCTCACACGGCTCATAGTTATCTCAGAGCTTGAACCGAGTAGACGTGCGCTCCTCGAATACGATGGAACTTCCTTTGAGCAGCATTCTCAACGCCTCGTACGATGTGTCCGTGACGAAATCGTTGCGCGTGTTCAGGCGTAATTCCGGTACCATTAGCTATGTACTGGAAACGGAATGTAGACCGACAAACAAACGGGTTTATTTAAGTATCGAGGAGATGAATAGAATCTTTGTGATAGTTGATAAGTGGTGTGAAGATCGTTATAAAATACCTGCTAACGTAGGTACAAGAAGAGAGCAGATTAGTGACGCGCCCTCATACGCCGTTGTATGTACGTTGTGTATAAATAACGATCGGCCGTGCATTGATATAAGGCTGATGTGGAAGAATGCTTCTGATAATAACGCTCTTATTCCTACGCGAAACCGTTTCATCCTCGACAGAATGTTTGAAATCGTCGGATTCCGTAAACTGAAACCTATATTAGACGCGCGTGTTACGGATATGCTTTATTTTGATACAGTTCTTGAATACGCATACACTGCTCTGCTCGATGGGTTTACCGAGTGTAGGACTGGTGAGAATGGTCTAGTGCTGGATGTTTATTTAAAAAGTTTAGACTCTTTGAAATACCATGAACTTTGGTACAAAGCAATTGATCGGTACAAGGCTGAGCTCACCTACACCGTTCACCCTGAAGAACTATTTCTTTATATAACGCGCAGTTGCCGTAACGATTTAGAAGATTATTTCAATTGCCGTTATGTTGAGTGAAGAGTTCACGATTGAAAAGCTCGAGTCGGTAGAAATAAACCCTCGATTGGAAAAGCATTCTTATAAACTTGCGTTTAATAATGTAGCTAACGATGAACTCTTTGTGCGTGCTTTTGATTGTATTCTAGACGTATTTAAAGATGACTTGCCAACCGGTTGTAAAGTGGGGACAAAAATAGTACTGAACGATATGAAAGCCATTCATATCGAATACAGGTTTCCCTATACTTTAAGCGGTGAAATATTATTAAGCCGCATAGACTGCGTAATGCAGAGCAATAATGATGTAATTGTAAACTCGATTAAGACCGATTTTAGTATTTTGAAAAAAAAGTGAATTGTATATATATTTTGATTATACGCATATTTCTATTGATTTGTGTTATATATATATATATATATATATATTTTGCTTGATATTTCTCCTGTACTGTTATGTACATATTGAAGTGTATATGAAATGTATATTTTATTTATATATCACCATATTGTGTGTGTGTGTATATTTCTGTTATGTACATATTGAAATGTATATGAAATGTATATGAAATGTATATTTATTTTATATATAATTATGTGTATATATTTCTGTTATACGCATATTCAAATGTATATGAAATGTATATTTTATATTATATATATATATATCCATAATTGTGTATATATTTCTGTTATACGCATATTCCTCAAATGTATATGAAATGTATATTTATTTTTTATATATATATATATCCATAATTGTGTGTATATATTTCTGTTATACGCATATTCCTCAAATGTATATTTATTTTCTATATATTTATAATAAAAAGAATGATGCAATGTTGTTTATTGTTATGCCTTCTACTACCGGTATTCTGTATACAACAGGTATCTGGCAATATTTAAGCCTTCTAAGCCAACTGGCTGATTAGGAGTCTATAATAGTGTATACAATGGTATCTGGCAACTCTGTCTTCGGAATACATGGAGCTATCTGGCAACTCAGCCAACTGGCTGATTAGGCGTATATAATAATAATGTATGCAATAATACTGCTAAAAAGAGGTATCTGACAACCAGCCAACTGGCTGATTAGGAGTCTATAATAGTGTATACAATGGAATACATGGCGCTATCTGGCAACTCAGCCAACTGGCTGATTAGGCGTATATAATAATAATGTATGCAATAATACTGCTAAAAAGAGGTATCTGACAACCAGCCAACTGGCTGATTAGGAGTCTATAATAATGTATACAATGGTATCGCGGTATCTGGCAACTCAAGCCATTTACGCCAACTGGCTGATTAGGAGCCTATAAAACAACGCCAGCCCGGCTGGAAGTCTTAATGTGCACTTGGCTCCTGCCAGGTGAACACCTCTCCTCCTTTCTCTCCTCCTTCTTTCTCTTGGGGGATAACGCCGCCTCCAAGTTTTCCCCACCCCCTTTCCCCCTTTGCAACAACCCCCTTTGCCCCCCTTTGCAACAATTGCAACACCCCCACCCCCTTTGCAACATTACATAATAACCTGCAACATTCCTGCACTCTCCCTTTTGCGGCTATACTAC
>JAJOZX010010742.1:0-140448 GCA_023014485.1 Bathynomus jamesi | reverse complement strand
TCACTTTATGGTTTTGTAAAATATATTTTGAAAACTAGACAAACATCGTCAAAAAATTTCATTAAAATTCGTTCCAAATTAAATTAAAATTTTTTACCAAAAAGTGTTTTTCTCCGTGTTTTGAGCACTTTTTGTGCACTTTTCTTATGATAAAACATGAAGTTATCTTTTTCAATATTTTTTAATCGAATTAGTAACTATTGAAAAAAAACTGCTTTATCTTACTGTTTTCAACAATATAATGCCAAAATAATTAAAAAATCGACATTAAGTTTCACTAAAATTTCGATCTTAGTAAGGCAAAAAATTTATGGGAAAAGTCGATTTTTTCCATGTTTTAAATACGAAGCAAATTTTACCTTCAAAATTGCATCATTTAGCCTATTTTTACACTTACAAATGAAAGTGGGACCATAAATTAGGACAAATATGGTTGAATTTTTTTCAAAATATTTTACTGGAATTACTAATTTTTGGCCATAATATGCTTTAGTTTATGGTTTTGTAGAACTTATTGTGAAAACTAGACAAAAACCGTCAAAAAATTTCACTAAAATTCGTTCTTAATGAAATGAAAATTTTGTATCAAAAAGTGTTTTTCTCCATGTTTTGAGCACTTTTTGTGCACTATTTTTGTAACATAAGATGAACTTATCCTTTTCAATATTTTTTAATCCAATTAGTAACTATTGATAAAAAACTGCTTTATCTTACTGTTTTTAACAATATAATCCCAAAATAATAAAAAAATCGATATAAAATTTCTCTAAAATTTCGATCTTAGTAAAGCAAAAAATTGATTGAAAAGTCGAATTTTCCATGTTTTAAGATCCAATTTTTATACAAACTTTAATGTAGCCCTAAAATACTGTAAAAGTGAATGGAAGTCATGAAATGATATATACACACCAATATTAAATATTATGCAAATTTTAGCTTCAAAATCGCATCACTTAGCCTATTTTTACGTTTAGAAATGAAAATGGGAACACAAATTAGGACCTATACGGTTGAATTTTTTTCAAAATATTTAACTGGAATTACTAATTTTTGGCCATAATATGCTTTAGTATATGGTTTAGTACAATATATTCTGAAAACTAGACAAAAATCGTCAAAAAATTTCACTAAAATTCGTTCCTAATGAAATGAAAATTTTATATAAAAAAGTGTTTTTCTCCGTGTTTTGAGCACTTTTTGTGCACTTTTCTTTTGATAAAACATGAACTTATCTTTTTCAATATTTTTTAATCGAATTAGTAACTTGAAAAAAAACTGCTTTAAATTAGTTTTCAACAATATAATGCCAAAATAATTCAAAAATCGACATTAAATTTCACTAAAATTTCGATCTTAGTAAGGCAAAAAATTGATGGAAAAAGTCGATTTTTTTCCATGTTTTAAATACGAAGCAAATTTTAGCTTCAAAATTGCATCATTTAGCCTATTTTTACACTTACAAATGAAAATGGGACCATAAATTAGGACAAATATAGTTGACTTTTTTTTCAAAACATTTTACTGGAATTACTAATTTTTGCCCATAATATGCTTTAGTTTAGGTTTTTGTACAATTTATTGTGAAAACTAGACGAAAATCGTCAAAAAATTTCACTAGAATTCGTTCTTAATGAAATGAAAATTTTGTATCAAAAAGTGTTTTTCTCCGTGTTTTGAGCACTCTTTGTGCACTATTTTTGTAATATAAGATGAACTTATCTTTTTCAATATTTTTTAATCGAATTAGTAACTATTGATAAAAAACTGCTTTATCTTACTCTTTTCAACAATATACTGCCAAAATAATTCGAAAATCGATATAAAATTTCTCTAAAATTTCGACCTTATAAAGCAAAAATTGATTGAAAAAGTCGATTTTTTCCATGTTTAAAGATCCAAATTTTATACAAGTATTAATGTTGGGTATATTATTATTGTTGAGAAATGTAGCATTTTTTAATTCAAGACATCTACAAAATATGAATTGAGATAGTTAATTATACATTAACGCATATAAAGTGGGGAATTATGAAAATGTACAACTGCAACTAATTAATAACAAATAGAATGTATGTACCCAAAATGGGGACGTAGCCATGTAAAGGGTTAAAATACTACTACTACTACTACTACTACTACTACCACTACTGCTACTACTACTACTACTACTAATAATAATAATAATAATAATAATAATAATCAAATTTTAATGGGCTAAAAATTTATTTAAAATAATTATGTTGAGCGTCCACTTATTAAATTTTAAAAAATCTGAGGAATGCATACATAAACCAATTTTGGCGAAACCACGCCTACAGAGGCGTTACTGTTCAATCAGAAAGCCTTCGAGTTGACGATTGGCCTTTTGAGTTCAGGCCTACGTCACCTGAATTGGAACAAAGTCCCACATATAAATGGGGCCACTTTCATTTCGATAATATTAGCTGTTATTTATTTCCAGTTAACATTCTCGCCTTGTTAGCCACAATGAATTCAAATACAGGCAGTGAAACCAAAATATTTTCATCATCAGACGTTTACGAGGCTGGAGATATTATGTATGTTACATTCGCGGAGTGAATGGAGTATATTCACATGTTCATTTATATATATATATTAGGGTGATGCAAAATAACTTATCATTTCAAAAACTTGAAGACACCCTCTAATTTTATTTAATTTAGTGTAAAAACTGAACATGCAAATTTTCAGCACAATTGAAGACATTTTAGAGGTTGCTACCATCCATTGAACATTTTGTATATTGTTTTTTTCAGTTTGTATTTATTGTACATTTATTTATTTTGCAGATTTCATCAAAAATGGTAGTCAGCAACATATAGCAGTCATAACAGACTCTGAACCTCTTTCCGTAAACCTTCTCATCCCTTTCATTGCTATAGACGCCGTGGCCGAACATTCTAGAATCATTTCTTTGCTGTGACGTCACTGTGGCGGCCGCGTCAGTGTAAGTGCGGCGTCACTGACTCAGTATCTTTGCTGCCTTCGCTGAGAGTGGTTGTATAGCAGTTGCTGAGTTGCACTCATGGAGCGGCATACGCGTCACAAAACAGTTGTTTGGCTCATAGGACATCCTATAGAGTCCTTCAAAGAAACCCAGCTTCCATCTAAAAGGGAAACATTAGCATTGTTTATGAACTACAAGATCAATAAAAAGCAACAGGTGAAAACAGCGGCTTTGTTGACTGCTAGAGATGTTATGGATGTGTGGGAAAAGGCACGCATCCCAACAGTGTTGAAATGTCATGTCGTGGAGAGAGTAAAGAAACTTTTCAACGAGTGGGAGAAACTAAAGAAGAACAGAAATAATAAGAAGCAATCACCTGCACTACTTCAAAAACAAGAGAGCTGGCAAAATGACTTGCAAGATCTGTTTGACATTGCACATGCAAGTGCTCTTGACATGATAAAGATAGATGAAGATCGTGAGTTTTTGATGCTGCAACGACAAAAAGGAAGAAAAGGAAAAATGTCTGGAGTGGATAAAGTTTTTTCACAAATGGAAGAGATTGGTAGAGAAAAGGAAACATTGCTTGAAAAGAAAAGAAAGAGGGAAACAGCCGTTTTCGAAGCAGCAGTGCTCTCAAGTTCAAGTCCTTCAAGTTTGAATGAAGATAGTTCAAAATCAGAAGAAGAATTTGTTGCTGACCCTCAGCAGTCATCAACTTCGAGACAAAGTAGATCAAAGTCTAAGAGTGCAAAGCTTATGGATTCTTCAATGCTTGTATCTCTTGATGCTGCAAAAGTAAGTGATAGAGCTGCTTCGGAAATCTTGATCCCAACAATCAATGCTCTTGGGCAAAACCATGAAGAATACAGTGTTAGCTATTCATCGATACGGAGAGCAAGACAAAGGAACCGCAAGACAATGGCAGAAAATTTGAAGCAGGATTTCGAAACAAATTGCCCTCTCCAAATACATTGGGACGGCAAACTACTGGAAGATATTACTGGTCATGAAAATGTTGATCGACTGCCAGTTCTAATTTCCGGCCAAGGAGTTGATCAGCTTCTTGGTATTCCCAAACTTGCCAGAGGAACTGGTCAAAACATTGCAGATGCTGTCCATCAGTTAGTATTGGAGTGGAATATATCTGACCAAGTGAAGGGCATGTGTTTTGACACCACTGCCTCCAACACAGGTTCTAAGAGTGGTGCTTGTATGTTACTAGAGCAAAGATTGGATAAAGATATGCTGTGGCTGGCTTGCCGACATCATATTTTCGAAATAGTGTTAGAAGCTGCAGTTTCTGTCTTCTTGCCATCTTCTAGTGGCCCTGACATACAACTGTTTAAGAGATTCAAAGCAAAGTGGGTGGAAATTGACAAGAACAATTACCAAACAGCAACAGATGACCCTAACATTGCAGAGAAAATCTCAGATGCTGAAGAACTCATTCAATTTGCTCAAGCTCAGCTTGATGAACAGCAGCCTCGTGATGACTACAAGGGATTGCTCGAGCTAACGCTCATTTTCATCGGTAGTGCCCCCAAGTCAGGAATCAGCTTTAAAGCACCCGGAGCTTATCACAGAGCACGATGGATGGGCAAGCTAATTTACTGCATTAAAATTTGGATGTTTAAATCTCAGTTTAAACTAACTGAGAGAGAGGAAAAAGGACTGAGAGATGTTTGCTGCTTTTCAGCTGCGATATACATCAGATCGTGGTACCTGGCACCCATACCCTCATGCGCCCCCCGTTCAGATTTGCATTTTGTGCAAAGTCTGCAGCTCTACAAGCAAAAGGATGACAAAATTGCAAGTGCTGCACTCAATAAGTTTTTGAGACATTTGTGGTACCTCTCTGAGGAGCTTGTGGCGCTTGCATTTTTTGATTCAGCTGTTTCGCATGAGACAAAAAACAAAATGAAGCATGCTCTGCAGAAACCAGTTGACTCAAAACCGAGCAAACGAGCATCAATAAATCCTGAATCAGCTGGGCAGAAACAACTGCAGGATTTCGTTACTGCGAACACAAAAAGATTCTTTGAAATCCTAGAGGTGCCTTGCACTTTTCTTGAAAAAGATGCTGAAGAATGGAATGATGATGAAAGTTATGCGAATGCAAGAGATATCGCATATGGACTCAAAGTGGTAAACGACATTGCGGAAAGAGGTGTACGACTGATGGAGGAATACAACAAACTGATAACCAATGATGAAGAGCAGAAACAATACCTTCTTCAAATTGTTAAAAGTTACAGGTCGTCACTCTCAAACAAAAACAAGAAAACATTACTCTTGCTTCACAAAAAACGAAAATAAACATACATAAGTGGTTATGATATGCCTACTGGGGAAACTTCCACATAAAAAAAAGTTAACGCGCTATACGCTGTACCTCAGAGGCTGGTGCGGAAATCAGCGTGCCTATTATTTACTATTTTATGAGCTCACTACGTACTATAGTCTAGAATGTCATCGTTTTTTTTCAAACTAGGTACATATCAAACCGGCTCCGGCGAAAATATCAACAAAACAATATTTTTGAGCACAAACTGATATACATTTATTTTTAAGGCTTGGTAGCAACCTCTAATTTTCTCTTTTTCAACCCCAAATTTCGCATACAATGCTTTCTTAGGAATATGAATAAAATAGGAGGGTGTCTCCCTGAAAATTGAAAAAAAAAAATTTGACCCCTTTTTTGCATCACCCTAATATATATATTTATATATATATATATATATATATATATACACGGTAGAGTGATTTTATTCTGATGTTCTACAGGGCCGAAGCGTTTATGCTACTCTTTACAGCTGTTGACCGGGGAATTATTCTCATCGCAGGATGTGGAACTGTACAGGCGGAGACAATGAACTGTCGCACACACGAAATCTAAGTAGAAAAATGATATCCCCTATTTCATCCTAAGGTTTGTTTTTATAAAAATAAATAATCTAGTGCTAACACTGGCTGAATGGGCAGTCTGAAATTTCTGGGATGTAAGGGGAATAATGCTCTCCACAGTCAGTGATTATCCCATGAAAGTGGTTGCTCCTACCAACCAACTTGCCACCACCACGACAAAGAGAAGCCTAGTACACGCTGCGAGAGAGGTCTGCTTGGCTTTTGGACAACGAATTGAAAAACGTTTTTACAAATTGAAAAAGAAAAAGAAAAACTTTCGACTCTAAGCGGGATCTAACCCAGTATACTGGAACAGAGATTTATTCTTACTTGGAATAGGTAACCAAGAAGAGTACAAAGAGAAAAAAACTCGAGAAAACTTCAAGAAAACGCCTTACGGATTAACCTGCTGAGGTGAGTTTTGACTTGCTCTGCTTTCAGGTTTTCTGGGCTAACCCATTTCAATTTATTCTAGGTCATCATATATATATTTAACTTAAATCTACAACTAGTCCAACGAATAAGTTAGCCCTACTCACCAAATATTTATGGAGCCTACGGCCTAAATCTTCCCAAATCAGAAAAACATTTGCGGCCATTCTGTGAACAGCGGTTTTGGGGGAGATTTCAAAGTTTCAGTGGCTTATAAAGGCTGGAGGTAAAAAAATTTCATACTGGCGCATAACGTGGGACACGATTTAACTAATTTACCTACTTATTTAGGATCTTCTTCAAGGACCTAAATACAATTTACTGCAATTTACAAAGACTAGGCCTAACTTAACCTACTAAATAAACCTCTGAAGGGCCTAACTCAGTTCAAGGTCAACTTGATTGGTTTGACTGAATTTAGTTTAAAGTAATTTAATTTAAACTTTAAGAAAACTTTAATTACAAATTAAACAAAATTTTACTTTTTTGAAATATTTTTCAGTTTGGGTAAAATTGTAGATTAATGCCACAAACTCAAAACTTTCCACTTTGTATTTTTTTTTCCTGAAATCCATTACTTGAATTAACCTATATCAAGTTCATTAACCAATTTGGACTGAAATTGACTTACATCTAGACAATAATTGATTATTTCGTAAATCATGTCAGACCAAAATTCTCTGCAATCATTTCAAAGGAGGAGATCAGCTCGTAAGGTTGTGATCACTAGAATAATGAATGAAATAAATTTAAATCAGAATCCTTTTGGTCGAGACTTTGAGGCTGTTTTAAATTCTTTAAATAGATATAAACAGGAAATCATAGCTCTAGATGAGGAAATTGTTTCCGAGACAGATGAATTAGGTACAATGGAAGAAGAAGAATACTCTAAATTATTATCTGACAATGAACAGTACATAAATGAAGTAAACCAATACATTAATGAAATTCATAAACAATTAGAAGAATTAATAAAAAACAAAGAACAGGAGACCAACCAAATTTTCTTGGAAGCTATCATTAATGCATCTCATAGTTCAGCTAACCCTCCTGAATTAGCAAAAGTTAAATGTAAACTACTAACCCTAGAAGTTCCAACCTTTGAGGGAGACAAAACTAAATTTCAATCTTTTTCTGAAAAGTTTGAAAGCCTTATTGGTTCTAAAACTTACATTTCAGAAGTGGATACATTTAGCTGCCCATTAAACTGTTTAAAGGGTAGGGCATTAAAATTATTTGAATTTTTACCAGTGATTGGTAGTTCATACAAGGTGGCTTTAGAAATCCTAGACAAAAATTACTTGAATAAAGATGAAATCAGATATGAGTTGGCTCCTAAACTAATTAGTTTAAAGCCTGCTAAGGATAATTACAATGAATTGTACAATTTCTGTTGTGAACTACAATGTTTATTGGGTCAAATAAGAAACAATAAATTAAATATAACAGAGTCAGCCTGGTTAATTCAAACTTTAGTTTTTGAAAAATTGCCAACACAAGCTAGAGAGATGTTTCAGCAAAGAACTAAAACAATTTATCCAACTCTTGATCAGATTAGAGAAGAATTTCCAACAGTGCTCTCTCCCTTTAGAACTACTGTAGTAAAGAGTTAAACCCAAAACCTGATACTAGGCCTACACAAAGTAAACGAAGTCATGATTACTCTAAACTAGAAAAAGGTAACAAACAATTTAATAAAAGCTATAAACAAAGTGATAGGGAGTCAGAGGCAGTTAAAACATCTTCTGCACAAAATTTTAACATAGCTATCTCTACTTCAAGTAATTATTAAGGGAAATGTAAATTCTGTGGTAGTACTGAACAATGTGACAAATATCATGATTACCCATCAAGGTCTAAAAGATGTGATGAGTTATCTCTGTAAAAATTGGACAGCTTTTGAACATACTAAAGAGCAATGTAGGTCAAAACTAAAGTATAATTGCACAACATGCAACAGTGCTCAACATGTAACTACTTTGTGTGACAAAACCCTAGATTCAAATACAAATAAGCGAACAAATACAAAGAAACAAGGTTCAAAAACCACTTCAAGTGGTCATATTTGTTTGGCAGGTATATCTGAAAACACAAATATCCTTTTACCAACAATTACTTTAAATATCTACAGTAATGGTATAAGAAAAAATGTACAAGTTAGATGTCTAATTGATACCTGTTCACAACAGACATTCGTCACAAAGTCTCTTGTTGAAGAACTGGATATTCCCCAAACTCAAAATGAAATTCCTTTGTATATTTCATCATTCGTTAGCAATGAGTCATTGTGTACTAATTACAAAACTGCAGAACTCATTCTTCATTTAAATGAAACAGTTATCTCTAGAAACAGTTGTAGTAGATAAGGTTGAACAAGAAAAACTTATCATACCAGGTTTAAAACAAATGTTTGAACAACTCAAAACAAAATATACCCTAGCAGACAAAAAATGATAACTCAGATAAACTTGAAGATATTCAGATGCTGTCAGGAGCAGATTATATTAATTTAATTGACATGGGTTTTATAAACATAGGACAAGGTATAGCCATACAAACACCTTTAGGTATTGCTCCTCTAGGGGACATATCAAAATATCTTAATGAACAGGTTAACCCCAATACAAATGATAGAAACATACTCATACTACACTAAAAAGTTACAGGCCAAAACCAGTTAAAACTGCCAAATGCCTGTACACAGTTATTCATGAGAACCTGAATAAGTCTGATGATTTTTTAGATGAAGGCGTACAACTTTGGACTTTAGAGTCAGTAGGCATAAAATAAACTAATATTAATAACTAATTTCAACTCATGATTGAAAGGTTTAATAATACTTTACAGTACAAAGACAAATACTTGGTAGAGTTACCTTGGAAAATTCCATGTCCTAAATTGGAAGATAATTTAAAAGTGGTTAAGCTTACCTTTACAAAAACTAAAACAAAGTAAAGAATTCAGGTAAACTTGAACAATATGACAACATATTTAAAGAACAGTTAGAGATTGGGTTTATCGAAGAGGCAACTCAAGAGCCTTTCAAACAGATGAACTGTCATTACTTAACTCATCGTTGGGTAAAGATATTTTACCACATAAAATGAAAATCAGTATCTACTGTATGTTTTATGAGCTAGATAAGATAGCCAAGTTTAACTTCAATCATGTCAGAAGGAACGGGCCCACAACCTGATCTGAGGTCATACCACACCACACCGTTACACTGAACCGATTCTGCCGTTTTTCAGCGGTAACCGTGCGACTTCTTTCTTTGGGGGTGGGTAAAGGAAGAAGTCTACCGCACCAAACCGAGGACATTGGAAGAACTGGAGGACCGAATTCGGGAAGTCATGTCATCCATCCCGCCGGAGTTCCTGCTAAAGTCAGTGGACGCCATTCCTGGGCGGCTCCAGAAGCTGGTGGAAAGAGTTGGAGCCCACATTGAATTTTAGAGAAAACCTACCATGTATGCCTACCTTTTCATATTATTTCTTCTGAAATAAATGGATAATATACGTATTTTTTTACCAATCCAAAATAGGGAGCTACTTTCCGCCCACCCTGTATATCCTTCATATATATATATATATATATATATATATATATATATATATATATATATATATATATATATATATATATATCCCCGCAAGGGGGTTCTAAGCTCGTGCTCTTGAGTGCTCTTTGTGCTCGTTTGTACGTGCTTGTTCCTGGAGGTTTCACGTGCGCCCTCCCGGCCCTAGCACCCAAGGATGATGGGGCTCGACCCTGCATTCCTTGTCATCCTTGGTCTTTTTCCACTTCGACTGTCCCCTCCACCCTTTCTTTTTCCTCTGTCTTTCCTCTCACTTTTTCTTTGTTTTTCCGCTGAGATATGCCCTTTAAATAGAGGCGAATCGGTTCTTCCTGAACAAAAAAAAAAAATATATATATATATATATTTTAGCTCAGGTAAGGTAATAAATGGATGTTTATTATATGTCCAAATTTCCCTTCCTCCACCCATCTCATCGGCGCCCCAGAAAAACAAGTTTTATTCTCTTTCTATCTCTCTCTCCATCTGCTCTCTCCATCTCTCTCTAAATTATTTTCAGTTTTACATGACTCTAAAAGTCTGTACAATTGATAAAATAATATTGTTTATTTTCCAAACAAAACTTCTCTCTCTCTCTCTCTCTCTCTCTCTCTCTCTCTCTCTATCTCTCTCTCTCTCTCTCTCTCTCTCTCTCTCTCTCT
Organism: Bathynomus jamesi; assembly: GCA_023014485.1. Lineage (NCBI taxonomy): Eukaryota > Metazoa > Arthropoda > Malacostraca > Isopoda > Cirolanidae > Bathynomus > Bathynomus jamesi. The sequence continues at coordinate 129,902 of JAJOZX010010742.1, read as the reverse complement.
CTACGAATCATTTCTGGAAGAAATCTATGGAATTGATAAGATATATTTCACACGCCCCAAGAATTCACGGTTCATCCAATTACACCACAATGGGCGGCGCATGAGAACGACCCCATGACCTCTGGTTGGCGAGTAGTCGCGCTTACACGTAATGCCAAACCCGAATTTCAAAGACGGCCAATAGGAAACTCGCGATTCGGGTATTGTGCGAATTTATTTCCCGAACGCGATAGCCTTACATTTTCCTTGATTTTGAAACGTGTAGAGTGTGGTGGCGGTGCTCCATCTCTTCTCACATCAGGCTCTGGGCGCGTACCTCTTTCTAAAACTTCGTTAAGTATTGTGCCAATCGTACAGTGGTGTGAACGGTTGTATGACGATGCCAATGACCGCAGAACGTTTATATATCTGTATGTGTTTTTATGTGTAAAATAGTGATGCATGCGTTCCTTTATGGTACGTTGAACTCTTTCAGCTAAAGAGGCCTTATGTATAGAACTGCTAGTGTAGTAACTAATATTAAACGCTGTCAGCATGTTCTGCAAAGCGCGGCCTATAAATTCTTTCCCCATATCCTTACAAAAATAGCAAGGAACCCTATCTTCTTTGAACATCAGCGTTTTGGTAGCTTTAGCAACTGTTTCAGGCGATTTATTTTTCAGAGGAATTAACCACAGATATTTAGATAATACATTTATTATGAATAGGATGTAGCCTTAGCCGTCATTATACACTGAATATCTTTGCATATCTGTTAAATCCGCTTGCCAAATAGAGTCACTCGAAGCCGCTGTTGTCTTCATCGTTTTAAACCTTTTTCTCACCGGTTTATGAAGTTTATAAGCATCCTGCCCCGCAAAAACCTCTCAACATCTTTTATCCCTACTCCATCAGTGTAAACACCTCTGTATAGGGGCGGGGTTAGAAATGTTTTAATAGCGTTTTCTTAATATGTTAGCCATTTGCGTATTTTAGAGACACGTGGATAAGGTTGGCCGTTTGGTCTCTTCTTTCTCCTCTTCAGAGATTCTACTGTTGGGGGTGATGGCGTATTCAGTTGTGACACATGCGAGACTTGCTCCAAGTCTTTTAACCTATTCAGATTTCCTATCAATGTTTTGGGGACATTTATTTGTTGTAGTCTTGCTTTAATATGCTTCCATCCTGTTGGTGAGGGCCTGTCCCACTTTCTCCTTCAACAATGACCTCGCTTGTATCGGTCCACTCTATGATGGGGTCCTCACTCAATAGATTATAAAGACTTAAATATTTATTCGTCAATGTATGTGGGAGACTGCTTTTTAATACACGCTCGATGTGTTGCGTTCGGTTATCCTTTGGTTGGTCATATCTAACGTCGGGCCCAGGTCCTATGTCGCCATGCTGATCGTTGCTCGCGCCGTGTCTAATAGCCACGGGGAGCTCTGTCGGATTCTTATGATCTTCTAACTCATGAAGAAATTTCTGCAGAGCCTCTTGGTACAAGATCCTTTTCTCATCAGGTGACTTTTCACAGTTTAATAGGGCTAACAACTCGCTTTCTATTCATTTAAGCCTGCTTTTACGGGGTTCTAGAACCGTGTCTGGTCTCTTTGAACTTTGCAGTGAAGCATACACCTCGTGCGGAATCACTACCACTTTCTTCATTATATTAGTCTAATCAGTAAAGGTCCCAAAACTGAAAATAAGATGGGGAGGAATGATCCCCCTCTTTGTACAATAATTCGCTTTTTCTTCCCCCACAGTTTGACTTTTACGAGCGAGCGCACGTATTATATTCTTGTAACGACGTAGGCGAGCCTTCTGAGGGGGGTTTCATTGGCACATTATATTTTATAACATTAAGACAGATTTCACAGATGCATTTTAAAAAGTCAGAGTCGATATTTTTAACAAACATTTGTTGCAGTGTCCGGGGGAATCGTTGATAGATTTTTATTAATTCACGATATTTCATCAGCCTATTTGTCATTTTGGAATATACACCGTTTCAGGTTCGCTTGGGAATATATTCTTTCTTAGAAGCACCCTAAACGTGTTTCGCGGTGGAGGTCACAAAGCAAATATCGATAACCCTGGTTTGTAGCTTCTTTATAACCTTCCGAAAACTTCTTATGCTGATTCGGGAACATTTGATTGGCTAATACCCCAATTTGTGACACATCTCTACGTTGTGCGAATAAGACTCGATATTGTGTATTTAGCGACACATCGCGCATGTATCAATTTTTGAAAAATAGATTCTCGTTGATGAAGAATACACTTATGTTAAGATGGAGGGAGAACACTGTAAATGTCTTGGCAAACGTTTTATCCATTTCCAACATGAAAGCGTCAATTAAAATGACTGTATGCTCATCTCCCTGTAACGAATTAACGTCATATACACCTTTGTTCAACAAAGTATCATCTTGGTACTCATTGAACACGGATTGATACCTCGAATAGCACCATATTACTTTATGTACAAATTTTGAGAACATCTCCCCTTATCTTTAATCATTTTAAGCATAAACACAGTTTTATCACATCCTGTAGGGCCAGATATAATACATGTGGAGGGGCTTGTGAACCTGAATTTTTCTACAGAGTCCATCTCTAACACGTCACACCCCTAAGTGGGTCATTTACAAAATATAACAAAATTTAAGTGCTGCTCCTTATATTCTTGTTTTTCTTCTTCCACAGAACCGTTAATGACGACGATGTACAGGCCCCCATCATCAATATTACAGATGACCCCGATGACCATGTGGCTACAGACTCCATCCCCGCTGACGAGCCCACACCAGCGATACCTGTAGCCTGCGACAATTCAAAGCGGAAGCATGATGAGGAACCGTCCACGTCAGGTATAAAGCTTGCCAGGATTGCGCTGGTTGTTAGAACCCCAGTAATAGTGCCCCAACCTTCTACGTCTTACGACACAACGCCCTTAATAGAACCTTCCTCAAATATACCCCCTTATTCCTGTTTATTTCCAGGTACTTCCTCCACACCAGCAGCAGCAGCTTCTCGTGCGGTGGAGGAAGGTATAACATTCGAGTTGGTACGCACCGCCACCCCCACCCCTGCCCTGACTAGAATTCGGTACGTGGTCAGGGTTGACCCTGGACCCCTGTATACCAACGGTGTTGGATTGCGACGCGTAGTTGAACGTAGTGTGGAGTTTGCCCTTCAGAACCGCGAAGAGCGTGAAGTCTGGACGAAGTTGTCCTTCAGGCTCGGTTCAGATGACGGGGATGTAGATGATTTTTGATTAGTAATAACGTTCGCACACTTGGCAGCTGTAGAAATAGAATATATCTTGGGCCGTATAATGCAGGCCTCACAAAGTAGTACAGCATTAAATATGGACAACTTCACAGTAGATATTGACAGAGTATTCCGGGTTGCGGGTCATAGTGCCGCACCTTATACTCTTAATTTCAATTCCCCGGTTATTTACAAAAAGCATTTAAACATCGATCGTGGTTCCTGCTTCATAGCAATAGTCTTGGCTCATATGTTCACTGTGCTAAATACAATCGCGTATACTGTAATATCTGGCTGCCTACGGTTTGCAGCGTGCCTGTAAAGTGGCTTCAGATTGCAAGCTTGAGTTTGAATGTAATATGGGTCCTGAAGAGTTGAGAAGGGTAGAGCAGGAAATGAATGTTCATATAGCTGTATTTGAAATGGATGATCGTCGTAGCACTATGTATGTTTCTAAAAGCTGTGTGCGAGATCTTACAAGACCCCCAACTCATTTTAGGATTGTCAGGAACATCGTATCTCTTCATCCGTAATATAAGGACTCTCTACGCTAGTTATGATAAAAGTCGAAAATATTGAAGGATCATGATTTGTGTAAGGGATGTCTCGAGTTTGCGGATGATATAGTGAAACATTGTAAGGAATGCCACATGGTATGTGAGCAGCGTAAAAGCCCCAAATGTGAAAGTCGTGTAGTTGAAACCGAGAAGAAGGAATGTAATGTGTGTAGACGTAAATTTTTCTATAATAAATGCTTTGAGTTCCATAAGTCAATTGACACTTGCAGGAAAATGAGAATCTGTGAATATGGCACGTTTCATATGATGGGTAATTGGCGTAAGTTTGAGCATAAATGTGATGAAATTCACTGTTCTACATGCCATGAAAAATATAAGGCGGATAGAGTGAAGCAATTAGGGTGTGTCAATTTTGGGGGTGAAATGACTAAATTGAAAATCATGTGATTTGGTAGCAATTTAATGTAATCATTTGGCACACAAAATAATATCCTTGCTTCAAAAACAACAAAAAATAACTCCTACCTACATCAATTTTAATTAAAAAAATCTATTTTTCCGTAAATTCGTAACAAAATAACAAATGTGTGCAAACATCCTATCAACATTTAAAGTGGCAATAAGATATCATTCAAAGTCTTTATTTGAAAGTAACCAATGCAGTCATGTCCTTCGCTTTTAGGAAAAAAAAACCCGGTGGAAAAAATCCCCCGGCGGAAAAAATCCAACAAGGAAAAAATCCCCCGGAAAATATCCCCCGGAGGAAAAAATCCCCAGCTGAACAGAAATGAAGGCTAATAATTTGAATAATAACGTAGGTGTGCATTCGTTCGTTCTGTGGTGATGCCTGACAGAATCGCACCAAAACAGCGCCTAGGTAATACTAAGCGCTGTTGGTGCAACAGGGTAATCCAAAATTTTTTTTTTTTTTTTTTTTTTTTAAATCATTACTTATACCAAAGCATTTTACATAATATGTTATAACAGCAGTAAATGGTAATTGTACAGCTCCAGCATCAGTAGGTGCACGTTGAAAACATATTCTACCATTAACAATATCAAGATCATTAGTACTAGTAAGAAAATTTTTACCAATAATCACACGACTATTAGCAAACTCAGCAGTACATTTTATTTTACGATACATATTAAAATATCTTGTAGCCGTAAATGAACGGGCACGTTGATGATTAACAACATTAGTATGATGTAAAGTATGATTAGGCTCAAACATAATAAACATTGGGGGGAAGGTATAGGGAGACAACGAGGTCTGGGCCCTAACCTCACCATCCCCATAACCAATACAGGCTACATGGCATGAACCCTGGCTAGATGGGCCAGAACCCTGGCTACATGGCATCAACCTTTTTGCGGGTGGATATTCAACATAACCAACATATTAAAATGGGGATAATACTGGAATCTTACACCACATAATCTATAATAATTATGAATTAACATTTTCATTTTATCCTTCTGGGGGATTTTTTCCTCCGGGGGTTTGTTTCCGGGGGGATTTTTTCCTTGTTGGATTTTTTCCGCCGGGGGATTTTTTCCACCGGGGTTTTTTTTTCCTGATCCCTGTCCTTCTTGCTGCGGTTCCTTGACATCAGCATTCGGCTTGCTACTTGCGCTTTGATGTAGCCTTCTCGCCTCTCGTGACTGTAAACTTGACTAGCTGCTTCTGTGACCATTTTCACACATCTCTCCACACTCTGAGTGTGAGAAGGCCACTTTGGCACTTGCATTGGGGCCTCTTTAAGTTGTGTTAAATCTTTGTTTGTTATACATGTTGTCAGTGGTGGCTCCAAAACTTCCGAACTCAAGTTAACTAATTCTGACAATTTCGTGGCATTGACGTTTATCGGAAGCTACCTTCCTTGTTTGAACAGAGCAATCTCCCAGCTGGTCATCATCTAATGATGTTCCTCTAAGCTTTAGAATGATTTCCACAGCCTCAGTTTGTTCTTTGGTACATTGGCTGCAGAGTATTGCTTGCAAAACTGCCTCTGGCCTAGCATACCAAGCGGACTTTCTCAACACAGGTAACACGATGTCCACCACTACCTTCCTTCGGGTTCTCAGTAGCTGTAATCGAAACAAGATGTGGTTGGGCCCCTCCATCCACATTGGATTAAGTTTTACATTGAACCAGTGAGGAAGATAAAACCCAATAATAAATTCAACAATCAACATCAAATTCTGTAGCATTTTGCCCTTCAGTGCATGATTGGAAACCCAAATCCTGCAGAAACGAATCGCTGTAGTTAACCAACGACTGTGACTTACGAGTCCAATCTCCAAGAGAGCCAGATTTTGAGGTAACTCTCTTGATCTGATTGCTTGAACAATACGATAAGCGTAAGATTGATCCGTGCTGAGGCTTTGATAACTTCTTCAGACAACACTGGAAGGGGAGGGCCTACTTCGACCTTTGGAAATTTTGTATTTATTTCTAATTCCGTTGCTTCATCTAGCATGTTGCCAAGGGGGCCTGACCACTTGTTGCTCTTTGTAGGACCATCAAGTTCCTGGATGAGACGACGAAGAGGTAGTTCCCCTGTGTGCAAATCACATACAATCCAAACAAGCCTTCTTCCAAGTTTTTTCTCTAAATGCGTCATAACACCGCCCTGCCATCCAGTGTTCACCGCAGTTGAGTCTCCACCAACAGCCTGCAGTGAACTGTCAAGTCTTCTTTCTTGAAGCCAACATATTATTTGATCAGCAATTGCCTCTGCATGTTTCTTGCCTTCTACTTCTGCTTCAGGAACAAAGTGAAACAAATAGCAGCCACCAGGTTCGGAACACACAGAGTAGTGTTCTTCTTTGATGAGACCGGGAAACTTTCTGTCCATTCCCTCTATCTCTAGGAGAACTTTTGTGTCATCTCTTTTTCCATCAAACAAAAGGCAAGAGAGACCTTCCTCCTCCAAATCTTTTTCATGCTGATCAGATATTTCCTTCATTATTTTTTCTTGTGCTCTTCTTATCTTATTATGATCTATCACTAAGGATGTATCCTCTCGGCTGATGAGTCCTGCATCTATCCAAGTGGCAGTGGCAATCTCTGCAGTCTCTCGTAGCCCCGTATGGTGGCGAATACTGGCAAGGGCAATGTTTGAGATGTCTTTAGTGTTGTATTTCATTCTCTTCGGCGAAGGTTCAGATGGCATTTTGGAGCTATCATCTGATGTTGCTTCTTTCTTTTCATCTGAAGAGCTTTCAAAGAAGTGAGAAACCTCTTGATAGAGCTCTTCATCTCTTTGGGTGGCTCCTTCACTCTTTTTCTTCCTTTCTTCCCTCTCTCGGATTTTCTCTTTTTTATTAGTAATAGCAATCTGTTTTTTGGTTTCTGAATAATCTGCCGAACCAATCTGCATACTTCCTTGGCCTCCTGCCTTTGTTCTCTGCACCTTTATGAAAGCCAGCTCCAAAACAGGGATCTTCTTCTCACGAGGACAGCGACAATCAATGTGAGGGTGAGGTTCTCTTCTGCATGAGGGAGAACAATTGGCTTCAGAACACAACTCTATGGGACACTGGCAGTTAAAAATGTCAAGAAGAGTATCAAGTGTGTGCAGAAATTTATTTTTCTTTGCTAGTTTTCCTTTACCAAGTGATGTCTCAACTGCTTTGTGCCACAGTTTTGTTAATTTTAGCTCAATAGTTCTATACTGATTGAGTACAGGTGGTTTGATTAACACATTAGCTTTTTCCACTGATGCAGAAGAGGGGGAATCATGTCCCTTATGAGCTCTTTCTCTGTGTAGTTCCTTCTATCCTTTGTATTTTGTTCACGAAGGAGTAACCCTAGTCTCAGCATGTCTCGCACTGTTGGTAGTTCTGATACGGGAAGCTCCTTGCCTGTACCGACTAACAGGCTCAAGTGGCATGGCGACTGACCTCTTGTCTTCAATTTTGACATCTAAGTATTTTATATCAATTATGATGTTTCAAAGTTGTCATTCGATGTTCTAAAATTTAATAAAAAAATATTTCATGGGATTACAACATAATTAGACACAAGAATATGATAATAATAAATAATTGTAATAACCAATAATCCATACTTACAGTTAAACTGTAGTGTTCGTCTAGTAGAATAACTATAAAGTAGGTACAAGAGCAATAACAGCAAACCACTGTCTATGACATCTAAGAGGCAACTGAGGACTGAGAGTGAGGGACAGTTCTATTCATGTTGTGACTTGTACATTGTACAACAACTGTATGACCTTGGTCCTTGAAAACACTCCATATGTGATCAGTGGGATAATTCTGTGACAAATGAAGAGTTAATCAATTTATGTCTATTATTTAGTAAAAGAGTCAATTTCTGAAACTTCAAGGTAAAATTGATGTAGGTAAGGGTTATTTTATTTCATTTTGGTTGGCCAATTTCAAGTTTTGAAATGAAAAGACTATTTTCACTACCAAAATTGATTTGAAAAAAGTTGACCAAGTTGACACACCCTAGTGAAGCATGTATGTTATATGAAAGATGCTAAGCCTAAAAATAAACCTTGTATAACTGTGTAATACGATATAAAAACATACACGAACGCTGAAACCAAAGAGGTTATTCCACTTTTACTTGTAAGCCAGACTATCTGTGACGAGTGCATGGAGATCGAGTGTGATGAGTACCACAAATGTGGTAAACGGACAAACGTTTTTAAAACGATTGCACACGACAGCCCTGTGAAACTCTTTGTATCTTATATTGTCAAATTAGCGGAGAAGTTAAAAAAAAGACTGCATATTCTTGACCATAACGGAGCAAAATTTGACACACAGTTCCTTTATAAGGAGTTGCTTGAACACAAGTCATCGGAGATATTTACAGGTGATCCCTTGAAAAGAGGCAACAAACTAATACAGATGTAGATAAGAGGTAACGTACATTTTAAAGACAACCTATTGTTCACACCTTGTAAATTAGCAAATCTACCCAAGGTCATGGGTGTAGCCACTGAAGTTTCAAAAGGGTATTTCCCTTACACATTCCTCACTAACGAAACTTTAAAATACGTAGGACTGCTTCACCCCAAACATTACTTCAACTACACCAACATGAGTGATAGTGAGCGTGAAGATTTTGACTGCTACTCCACCAGTTTTAATGAAACTAGTCCATAAAATATAGCTGATGAATGTGAACGTTAATTCGTGAATGCTGTGCGCATGCTTAGAGTATGTTTCCAGGCCTTTAGAAGGGTGTACATAGCCCGTTTTAAATACGATCCGCTGCAAGTCCCAACCACGATCGTCTCATTATGTTTTACGGAGTTCAAGGATAACTTCATGCCTAAAGACACCTTAGCCGTCATTCACAGAAACAATCCCCGTAGTTATGGGCACAAGGCTATTTACTGGCTGATACACCTACAGCAACAGACTGGGGTATACATAAAACACGCCCGCATCACGGAGGAAGTACCCAATAAGGTTATTGGTCGTGTTTTTTGGGTTGATGGTCTAAATGAGGATCCAACCACTGGTGAGAAGACTGTGTAATCCTTTAACGGCTGCTGGTGGCATGGATGCCCACGCCCTGAGTGTGCTGTCACAGGGGACTTCCATGGAAGAACCTCCGCCGACAGCTTCGCATGGACCCGTAACCGCGATCAACCTATAGGCTCCCAGTTCACTCACAAGATCGTGTGGGAGCATGAGTATGATGCAGGGATGGAAACAGATGGCCAGTAACGTGAAGAAATAAACACAATCAAATGTTCAATGGTGTTGGACTCCCTCAAATGTGGTGACAGCTTGTTTGGAGGGCGTACAAACTCATTCAAGCTATACTTTACGCCTACGGAAAGCGTGAAACCTCATTACTACGACTTCTGTTCTTTATATCCCTACGTAATCAAGAACAATCCGTACCCCGTAGGTGCACCTGAAAAACTAGTGGGCCTCGCCCTGACAACCATCGAGAAGTTCTCAGCTAATTTGAGTGAGCGCTACTTTGGATTCTCTTTCGAAGACGTGCTTCCCCCTCGCGATTTATGGATACCGATTTTACCCGTCGTTATAGATCACAAGCTCATGTTTCCTCTGTGCGTGAAGTACGCAGAGGAGAACAATGGGGACTGTAATCATACAACCAACCAGCGTAAGATCAGAGGTGTATATACATACAAGCCCTGACTGGACATAGCCGTTCGACATGGCTACAGAATATTGAAGATACATGAGGTGTGGAGGTTTCAGAAGCTACCCAACCTTTTCACGCCAAAACAACGCTTTTTTGAAGGACAAGTTATAAGCATCAGGGTATCCGCGAGGAGTTGATACTGAAGATGTAAAAACGGCTTATATTCAACGTTACCACGCCCGTGAAGGTATAGAGCTTGACCACTCCCAAATTGTTAAGAATCCTGGCAAGCACTTCAGTGCAAAGTTGTGTCTAAACAGTCTTTGGGGAAAATTTGCACAGAACACTGGCAAAGAGAACGTTCATTTGTCCCAAAGTTATAGTGAAGTCTGGGATTATGCCAACCCCCGATAAAGAGTTTATGGAGATCGAGAATGTAGGTAATACTTACATAATAAAGTAGAACATCACCGAAGTTGCCTCAGATACCTCACGGGTTAAAAACATACCTGTAGTCAGCTTCACAACGGCCTACGCTCGCATCAAGCTTTGGGGACTACTGCACTCTCTTGTGCGGAAGGTGCTGTACGTTGATACAGATAGCGTAATATTCACAGAGTGGGAGGGTTCATACATGCCTCCTATTTGGGAATTCCTCGGAGAGTTAACTGATGAAATCAAGGATGAGTATGGTGATGGTGCATACGCTAACTCATTTTATCAACAGGACCAAAAACTTATTCTGTACGTGTGAGGGTGGGGGAAGATATGAAATATATTGTGAAGGCTAAGGGTATCACGCTTAACCATGCGAACCGACGAGTCGTTAAATTTGACTCGTTGAAGGATCTAGTGCGCTTGGAAGATGAGGGCGACCAGCCACCCCAACTGACTGTGAGGACACACAATTTTCGGGCGAAGAAACTAGGGGGTGTAAAGGTACTTAGGGGCACGAAGGTATGCCGTAAAACCTATCGGAAACGTTAATAGGTGCCTGGTACCTACGATACCGTACCCTTTGGATACCTTAATCCTTGATTGTTTATATATATATATATAATATATATATATATATATATATATATATATATATATATATTAGGGTGGCCCTTATTTTGACATTTTGGAAAGTTTTACCTCTGACCTTCTCAGGTGGTTCCATTTTGGTAAAAACTAAGATGAGTCAAATATGAGCCAGATTGAATAATATTTACGGGTGGCTCAAGGGCTTCAAAGTTTGCCCCCTGTTTGTGACCTCGATGACCTGTTTTCTTTTCTTTGCGTACAGGTTTTATGCATGATGGCAACGCGCTCCCACGAATTTCTGGTTAGCCCCGCGGACGGGATCGAAGGAAGTAAACTCCCTTCAGGGAAGCAAGTTCTTGGCCACTTCTTGCATCGCCATATTGTTCTCAAAGAAGAAATCCGAACAGCAGCAACTCGGCCCATCGAGCGAGTCGAAGAGTTCTGGTCTCGCGCCAGAATCCCAACCAAACATTGCAAGGATTCGATCAAAAAGCTTGAGCAACTCTTCTTCGAGTGGAAGGGGCTGAATAACAAAAGCCGTCGAACCCACACCCAAGAAGATAATGAAGCCACGTTCTTAGCCAAAGTCGAGGAATCTTTTGAAGTAGCACACGCTTATGCCATGGAGCTCATCAAGAATCAAGAAGACAAGCTTTTCCTTGAATCTCAGCGGAAGAAGGGACGACCTGCCTCCCTGGGGGGAGTTGACAAGGTGCTGCTTCAACAACAGCAGAAGGAGAAGGAGAAGGAAGAAAAACTGATGAGGAGACGTCATCGATCACAACTTGACAAAGAAGTCTTTTTGGAAAAAACGGAGCTGGAGAGCAGCACTGAATCAGAGGAAGATCTGTATCAAGAACCAGGTCCCAGCACAAGTAGTGCGCGTAGTGCCTCTCCGCCACGAAAACGAGGACGTAAACCTCTCATTTCATCCCAACTGGCCGCTATGCTTGATCGAAATGGTTTAAGTGACAGAGGTATTATGATGATCATCTTCGAGGCTTCCAGAGCCCTTGGACAAGACCCACAAGAGCTTGCTCTGAACAAGTCGACCATCCATCGTCAACGTCAACAACACCGAGAAGCAGCCGCTGCCAACAACAAAGAGGCGTTCAAACCAGACACACCCCTTACAGTGCACTGGGATAGCAAGCTCATGCCTGATCACACATGGAATATGAAGGTGGATAGGCTGGCTACTCTAGTCTCGACAATAGGAGAGAAGAAGCTGCTGGAGATTCCGAAGATACCCAATGGGACCGGCCAAGCTATGGCCCAAGCTGTGTACAACGCCATTCGCCAGTGGGGGCTAGAAAACTTTATACGTGCCATGTGCTTCGACACAACTAACTCCAACACCGGTCGATCGTCAGGAGCCTGTGTAATTCTCGAGCTCCCACTGGGCCGGCATCTTCTGCATTTTGCCTGTCGACACCATATCCTGGAGTTGGTCTTGGCCCCCGCCTTTGAAGCTTGCTTGGGCTCCAACAGTGCACCGGAAATCCTCTTGTTCAAGCGGTTCCAAGCACAATGGCCACCCATTGACTAAAAAAGGTACGAGGACGCCTTCTCGGACGACTTCGCTGCATTAGAGCTCGCCGATGTCCGGAACGAGGTCATTGCGTTCAGTGAGCAGCAGCTTCACGTGGGAAGACGTTTCGAGCTCCTGGGCCTATGCATCTTGCTCGCTGGATGGCAAAAGCCATTTACAGCCTCTAAGTTTGGATGTTCCGGTCTCAGTTTCATCTGACAGCGAGGGAAGCTAAGGGACTAAGAGATTTTAACATCTTTCTTGCAAAGGTTTACCTCAAGGCCTGGTTTCTGGCACCTCTTGCTTCCACCGCAGCTAGAAACGATCTCCAACTTCTTCAGCAGCTTCACACGTACCCTCAACGAAACATCAGTGCAGCTCAGCTACATCACGCAAGTTGACCGGCCACCTATGGTACCTGTCGGAGGATTTGATTCTTCTAAGCCTCTTTGATCCAGAGGTGGATTCAACACAAAGCAGGCCATTCTGAAAATTTCAACAGAGAAGGAAGAAGAGGACGACCCACCAAAACGGGAGTTCGTGGATCTGACGATGGTGGAACTAAAAACGCTCGCCAGTTTTGTGTCAAAGGAAAGCAGAAAACTGTTCGCGACGCTAGGCATGCCGGATACATTCCTGAACGAAGACCATGGTACATGGAATGACAGAGATGACTTCAAGGCTGCCCAGGCAATCGTCCGCTCTTTAGCAACGACCAACGACCATGCAGAGCGAGGCGTTGCCCTGTTACAAGACGCGACGCGGTCAAGGCGATTTCGAAATGAAGAGAAGCTGCAATATGCCCTCCAAGTTATCGAGCAGAGCCGGGCAAACTTTCCTGACGCGAAGAAATCAACGCTGCTGATGAAGTCGTGATGTGCGATTCTGTTATAACCAAGTGTCCCTTCTACACTGTTTTGAAATTATGTAATTACATTTTTGGGCAATGATCTTTCTTTATAATAATGCAATAAAAGGAGTCATGGAACAAATATACTTAAATTCCTAGACAAATAACTTAAACGGCCAACACACTTGGCCTATGTCTGGAGGGGTGCTAGAGTGTACAAATTTTGACGGCTTTGAGCCACCTCTAAATATTAACATCTGTTCAAATTTCATAGAGGATACTTTTTCATTAAAAGGAACCATTTGGCGGGGTCAGACGTAACATTGCTCTGTTCTGAAATTTCACCATATGGATAAGAGCCACCCTAATATATATATATATATATATATATATATATATATATATATGTGTGTGTGTGTGTGTGCGTGTATTGTTAACGATATGTTTATTTATTACGTATATTTGTTTCAATTAGGGTTTCATTTTCTCCTCTATGTGTGTGCGTATGTACAATCCTAAGCTACGCCCACTGTGAGCTCGGTCATGGCTCCTGCTACTACCTGGGCATATCTCTACCCCGACGTGCTCAGTTTATCTCTGCAAACCCTGGAGCTCAGACATGTATTTTCTCACGTAGACGAAAAGTAGTGATGGCTACTTTTGATATTGCCTGTTTGACGTTTATGAAGTGGTATCGGTAAAGTCGGAAGATGTGGCAAATATTGAAAGACGACCTACCCCACCCTCCTTTGAGTAATGCCGGATTTCGCGGCACAAACGACGTAATGGACTACGTTGTAGGGCTAAACTGTTTAAAAGCGTACATATACCGTGAGGTGAAAGAAACAACGCGTGCAGAAGAGAAGCAACGGATATGGATAATGAGACTTGTTGATGAGTGTTGTGACAGGCGATATTACATCATGCTGCATCATACCGAGTACGCGTATCCTACGGCTGAGAATATAAACCTTGTCATCATGGACAAGCTAAAGTACTTTTACCACTACATTCATATATATCATGACGAGAGTCGCAGTGACGTTGTGGCTAAATGCTTGTGTGAGATTTTAATAGAGTTTACAGACGAGTATCGATTGTCAAACAAAAAGGATAAATACTGTCACATGTTTCTCCCAAATATTCCACCGGATTGCTAAAGTGGGGAGAATGTCTAGTGCGTATAAAACATTAAAACTGAAATTATCCCATGTGTCGAAAAATTGCCCGGTATAATGGGTACAAGTACTCGCATGATTCATGCTAGAACAAATCCGTACACGATTCAACAGCTTATGGTGTGACTCGCTCCTCCGTAGAGCCGATCCGCCCATCCGTGGCTCATTGTTATCTTAGAGCTTGAAACGACTGGACGTGCACTCCTCGAATACGATGGAACTTCCTTTGAAAAGCATTCTCAATGCCGCGTACGATGTGTCCGTGATGAAGTCATTATGCGTGTTCAGGCGTGAAACCGGTGCCACTAACTATGCACTTGAAACGACTTGTATGCAAGCAAACTCTGGTAAACGTAATGTTATTTATTTAAGTGTTGAGAAGATGAATAGCGTCTTCGTGATAGTTGAAAAGTGGTGTGAGGACCGTTAAAAAATACCTTCAGGTGTAGGTACAAGAAGAGAACAGATTAGTGATGCTCCCTCATATGCCGTTCTTTGTACGTTGTTTATAAATAACGATCAGCCATGCATTGATATACAACTGATGTGGAAGAATGCATCTGATAATAACGTTCTTGTCCCTACGCGAAACCGATTCACCCTCGACAGAATGTTTGAAATCGTCGAACTCCGCAAGCTGGAGCCTATATTAGACGCGCGTGTTACGGATATGATTTATTTTGACACGATACTTGAATACGCATACACCGCTCTGCTCGAGGGATTTATCGAATGTAGGCCAGAATGGTTTGGAGCTGGATGCTTATTTAAAAGGTTTAGACTCTTCGAAATATCACGAACTTTGGTACAAAGGACTTGAGCGATGCAGGGCAGAGCTCGCCTACACTGTTCACCCTGAAGAATTGTACCTCTATATAATGAGAAGCTATCGTTACGACTTGGAAGATTATTTCAATTACCGCTATGCGTTGTGAAGAAGAGTTCACGATTGAAAAGCTCGGGTCGGTAAGAAAAACCTCGATTGGAAAGGAGTGTTTATAAACTTGTATTTAATAATGATATGATGGCTAACGAAGCATTCTTTGTGCGTGCTTTTGAATGTATTTTAGCTGTGTTTAAAGATAACTTGCCAACCGAATATAAAGTGGGCACAAAAACAGTATTGAGCGATATGAAGACCATTTACATCGAGTATAGGCGCCCGCACATCTTGAGCGGTGAACTGATGTTAAATCGGATTTACTGCTTGGTGCAAAGCAATAATGATGTGACTGTAGACTCGATTACGTGCGAGTTTAGAGTTTTAGTTAAGGGCAGTAGAACGAATTTATTTTGATGTATATTTATTTTCAATATATTTAATATAATTGTGTATATATATATTTTTTTTCCTTTACTAATATGTTGATGATTATACTCCATCGTTTTGTATATTATTATTTTTTATTTTCAATATATTTAATATTTTTTTATTTTCAATATATTTAATTATTTAATATAACTGTGTATATATATATATATACTTCTTTTGTACTGCTATATTGATGTTTATACTCCATCGTTTTGAATATTATTTTTTATTTTTTTATTTTATATATATATATATTCCTCGTTCATATTTCTTATGTTATTATTATGTTTTATTTTACTTTTTGATCACATATATTCCATCGTTTGTATAGGATTGTATATTTATTTTCTATATATTTCGTGAAATTGATTTCAATAAATCGTCTAAATAAACAGAATGATGTAATGGTGTTTTATTTCATTCTTTTGGTTGTATATGTAAACGATATTATTATTTAATTATATGTATACCAAATGGCTGGTTAGGCCTTCTAACCCGACTGACGGATTTCTAAGCCAACTGTCAAGAATATCTGAATAGCGCAGTCTGGCAGCTGAAAAGTTAATTAATATATATGCCTGCCTTCTAGGTCTTCTAAGCCAACTGGCGAGTTAAGCCAACTGGCGGATTAAGCCAATTGACGGATTATGCCAACTGGTGGAAAGCCAACTGTCAAGAATATATGTTTTAATTAAATAAATAGCGCAATCTGCCAACTCAATTCTAATAATTTACACCTGAATAGGCCATTTACGACTTCTAAGTCTGGCAGGAGACGGGCGAACACCCCTCTCTTCTTCTTAGGTTAATTAAGGCTTAGGTTAGGTTTACCTTTTGGTGGGTGAGGCCGTCCCAACTTCTCCCCCAAAGACGCTCCTTTCGCTTCCCCTCTTAGGTTAGATATACCCCTTTGAGGGATGAGGCCGTCCCACTTCCTCTACCAAAGAGGTTAGGAGGACTCCCCCAGCTTGTTGGGGGGAGTTCCCCTTCATTGCAGCTTGGGGGATAACCCCTCTCCCTTGTTGCATAACCCCCTTTTTTAAATAACCCCATCCCTCTTTGTTTCATAACCTCTTGCAACATTCCCCCTCCCCCTTTGCAACATTGATCAACATTTGCAATTGCATTGCACTCTAACCTTTTGCGGGCATACTACTTACATCTTTATTGTGTTAAGCGTTAAAAACTCCTTTCCGTTGACATCTATTGCCCACTTTACACGCCAGAACTGGTAAAGGCCGACCTTTTGGAATTATCAGTTTTTTTTCTTCGATGCTTCTTCGGCTAAATGGCCTCGATTTTAAATCCCTTATAATACCGCCTTCCATGATTAAATTTACAAATTAGGCTACCCAGAACACAAATACTTTTTATTTCATGACAAAATTCACCAGCTAGGATACACAGAACAAAAGGAGCAGAATTAATTTGATAGTTTCAGGTAAGGCTATTGTAAGTCCAAGGTCAAGACAAAGCTTTAAAATTTCTTTTGCATGTTTGCACTGACAAAAATCGGAGTCTTGATAGATGTATTTTAATTGTGACGTTAAAGCTTTTACGTAAAATAGATTACTGTACTTATATTCAAGTGCTTCTGTTAAGTTTTGGAGGAAATTTCACTTATACAGGGTGTTTATAAAGTCCTTATCTATTTCAGTGAAAACGTAGCAAAAAGGGTAAAATTCAATAACAATATAATAGAAGGCATACATTTAATGAATACTTTAGCATTGATTCTACATGAGCACCATCAGTATCTCTACAGAGTTCGAATCTGTCAGCAGCATTGAATCGAAATAAACGGAGCCTTTTCGATTTCTTCATGAATAATGTTACCAATAACTTTATCAATCGAAGTTATAATTTCATTCTGTGTGGTACTCGACAACCCAGAAAACCCTGAAGATCCTTCTTTTGCAACTAATCTACTGGCAAAAACACTGTCTAGCTCTGCAAAATAATTTAAAAGCTCTCTATAATTGTCCTTATTATTACTGTCACTGCTTTCGTCGTGTCCACGAAATGCTAATTCCTGTTTACTTAAATATAAAACAGCATTCACTAAATGCTTCAGATACTGTCTATTTTCATCAACTTTCTGATTGTGATTTTCTCTTTCTATCACATATGTTCTGCTAATTGCACTTTCAATAGTGGTTTTTCCAAAACACTTCCAAACTTTAAAATTGCTAAGGTGAGATGAAGATTTTGTGTGAACAGCACTGTCACCAAAATGTTTTCCATACTACTATAGCGTTGATCAGTCCAATATTGTTTTTCTCTTGGTTTAAACAAGCACGGCCAACAATAAAGTTTTTGATTGTCAATACTTCCACATAACCAGTCAATTTGAGAATACCAACTCGTCTGAAAAGATCTATTGCCCACTTTACACGCCAGAACTGGTAAAGGCCGACCTTTTGGAATTATCAGTTTTTTTTCTTCGATGCTTCTTCGGCTAAATGGCCTCGATTTTAAATCCCTTATAATACCGCCTTCCATGATTAAATTTACAAATTAGGCTACCCAGAACACAAATACTTTTTTATTTCATGACAAAATTCACAAGCTAGGATACACAGAACACGAATAAAGGCGAACTCACACTGAGAGCTAAGCCATGTGAGCTAAGCCATGTCACAGCCATAACGCAGATGTGAGAGATTTTATATAAAATGAACACTTTCCATTAGTTGTGTATTAAATTTCCTAAAATTTACTGTACTATGCAAAAGTAGAATATATAGAAATACCGAACTGCCAGTATGATATGCAAATATTGCTTTTAAATGTTTAGTAATTCAAGATAATAAGATATATTTGGCACAGCAGCAAGTTCTCAAGCAAATACGAATTTGCCTGACTTCGAACATTAAAAACTTGGTTATTCGGTGGATACAAAGTAATAAAAATTTAAATACTAATTAACTTTGCGTATAGTGAATATCCAAATGACTTTATAACATTATAAATAAATCATCAGATTTACATCATAACATGTTTCAAAGAGAGACGTCAGGCTTAAGATTGTTTGCCTGACAAGACGTGGAATTGTGCATTTTTATGCGAGTTGTAAGGCTTTGTTATTTGAGAAGATGCATAATAATAATACAGTAATAATTAACTTTATGTAGTCACAGTGTATATGCAAATAGCTATATAACCTTATTTATAAATCCTAACATGGTCTTTATAACGTTTTATAAAGTAAAGATATCTGACTCAAAATTTTTAGCCACATATGGATGGCTGGGATTTTTTAGCCTGATAACTTGACAAGAGATGGAATTGTGTATTGTTACTTTTTGCAAGTTTTTGTAAGTTTTTTAAAGTCCCTTGCAGGAGAAATAACAGGTCAGGCTCAGCCTGACCTGCCTGACCCCCTCCGTCGTCACTGATATATATATATATATATATATATATATATATAACATACTCCCTGGAAAGAAGAAGAGAGAGGTACACCATAATTTACATATGAAAAATGATCGAAAAACTGGTACCAAACCTCAAACTAAACCCAATTACCATCCAAACAACGCTGCAAAAAAGAAAGGCAGAATGTGTAGTGTTCCCAAATTAAAGGCCCGACAAGGGACCTCCTCAACACTGAAGGAAAATAGCTTGGTTGTCAGGGGGCCAAGACTTTTTAACCAGCTTCTAAAGGACCTCAGAAACATTACAGGGGTCAAAGTTGAAGTCTTCAAGAGAAGACTAGATGCCTGGCTTAGGACGGTACCAGACGAGCCGGGTATACCTGGCTTTTTGCGGTGAAGAGTGCAAGAGAGCAACTCGCTCCTCCACCAAGCCAGACCTAGAGGCGGGGCCACCAGCTTGACTTTCGTGTGAAGAGAGACCAACACACGGAACCTAAACGAGGCTAACGAGGTATATAAGCGTGAGAACGTTGCCCCCTGTATATGCACAAATAAATCTCTTCATCTCCCGAGAACACCCTGGAAACGTTGTTGTGCGGCCAGAAGTGATGTAAGGGCGTGGTTAAAACGCTACGGGGTTCAACAGAGGCAGACGGGGGGCGGGCGGGTCGCAACGGACGGAGTGCGACGTACGCGGGCGTAAGGCTGGAGGACTATGACAGTTTCCCGAGAGGTCATAGCAGTCTTAGATATAACTCGTAAAGATTCATGAAAATTACCTTTCTTCCTCAACTTGGTCTACCCTTAAGTTAGGTTAACCTAACCCTTAGGCTAAACCCTAAGCTTTTATAGATACAAACCCTTAGGTTATGTTAGGTTAACCTAACCTACTCCTGCCTCAGATACATCTCGTCAGTGAATGTACGTTTTATTTTTGCTTCTTTGTTTGTTTGTTTGATTTTGTTTGATTTTTGCTTTTAAACCTTCAAATACCTCTCAGGAAAGAGTGTGATGACCACGTTACGTCATCATGCCAAAATGTACCTCATAAAATAGAGGTGAGAAACTCACTGGGAAAATTCTCAAATCGATCCATTTCTGTCTTCTCAAATTCAAACATACTACTGTTCCAGAGTTGTACAGCAGTACAGTAATCCCCCATTTACGTGGTAGATGCTTTCCTGAACCTTTCACGTAAAATGAATTCAGCGAAATTGGAGGAACTATAACATATAATTCAATGCGACAAGTGCGGGCCCCCCCCCCCCCCCCCAACCCAAGACACCCCAAAAATAAAATAAAATTAAATAAGATACAAGAATAATAATAATAATAATAATAATTATCTGCCAAAAACATAATATTAATTAAATAAATAAATACATACATAAACTCATCTGTAAAAAAAGCAAAATTTAGTAATAACTAATAACATGTAATACTTAAAAAAAATTGTATGTTATCGATTTTAACTAAATTTGTAAGATCATTAGATATTTAAGTGTTCTATAAGAAATCCTGGTGCTGGTTAAGTATGCGGTCTACCATCTGAGTTTTGACAGAGTATTTTCGTTAAAACTAACGAAAATATCACGACTTAACCTAACCAATTATCAAGGGCGTACAGTTGATCTATTATTAATTATAACATTGTTTGTTTCTGGAATAGTATTTACTATTTACTAATAGATCAACTGTACGCCCTTGATAATTGGTTAGGTTAAGTCGTGATATTTTCGTTAGTTTTAATGAAAATATTCTGTCAAAACTCAGATGGTAGACCGCATACTTAACCAGCACCGAAATCCTAATAGTTTTCTCAAAATTTAATCTTCATTACTTTAATGAACCTATAGTGTTCCTCTCTTAACTGATTTGCATCAAATTTTCAGAAGCAGTACAAATTAGACTCCATGGTTACTGTATAAACGAAAAGTCTACTTGTATCTGAGCGTTCCCGGTGGACGGGTAATTATGAGGCCATGCTTTCGTTTAAGCTACAGGGATTCTCACTTGGCCTATTAATTCTAAGTTCACCGAATATATCGATTTTTAAAATGTTGCTTGTTACAGTAGTATAGTTAGGCTGTATGGGTAATATTTTTTATATTTTATTAAAATAGTGATATAAAAAAGTAGCTTTTATGAATACTTCAATATTTGTAAAATTTTTGCAGAAATTTCTGCACAAAAATGTGTAGTAGGTGGAAATGTGGTCGTGTATTCATGATTAACATAATTTTTTATTGGAAAAATAATGAAGGAGATTTGTAAGACATTTTCGATAGCTATTCAGGATTTTTTTATCCGACCAGAAGCCGCGTTACGTGTGGAGGTCATTATTAATTATTATTATTATTATTATTATTATTATTATTATTATTATTAACTAGATAATATTTGCAGTTTTGCATTGAAATATATTTGCACCAAATATGAATACATAACAATAAAATGCATATTTTAAATTACAGGACAGGAAAGAGTGGTGTCATCATTCCTGCCCCTTATGTAAGAATTTAGGTACGTTTTACTTATTCTCTTAACGTAAATAAACGTTAGTAGTATTTTACTGAGTGGGTTACAGTTAATTAGCTTATAACATAAGAAACAGTCACGCAGGGGGTGAAATAAATATGCAAGCATATCGTAAAGGAAAAAGGAAAGGATAGGGAAAGCGATGAACATTTTCTTGGTTTGAAATATAGTTTACTTATTTCTTTATCTATCCCTTGATTTATATTCTCCATCTGGGGCGATTCAACATTCAACCCTATTCTGCAAAGACTGGAACAGTGGCGGATCGTAGTAACCCAGATTAGAGGGGCTGCAGAAGTATAAATGTTCAGTAGCATGAGTAGTATAGCCGCAAAAGGGGGGAGTGCAGGAATGTTGGAAAATATTACGTAATGTTGCAATGTTGCAAAGGGGGTAGGGTGTTGCAAAGGGGGGGTGCAAAGGGGGTGGGGTGTTGCAAAGGGGGGTGGGGTGGTGCAAAAAAAATCCCCCAAAAGTTGCAAAGGGGGGTGGGGGGATGCTGCGGGTGCAACAAGGGGTCATGAAACTTGGAGGCGGCGTTATCCCCCAAGAGAAAGAAAGGAGAGAAAGGAGGAGAGGTGTTCACCTGGCAGGAGCCAAGTGCATATTATGACTTCAGCCGAGTAGGCTTTGTCTTATAGACTCCTAATCAGCCACTTGGCTTAGAAGGCGTAAATGGCTTGTTCAGGTTGAGTTGCCAGATACCACTTTTTATTGTATACATTATTATGGAGAGTTGGCAGATACCGTTTTAATTTATTATACCTTATTATGGAGAGTTGCCAGATACCATTGTTCAGGTATACAGTTTCCAGATGTCCCATTTATTTTCTTATTAAAGTTGGTTTAGAATTCCGCTAGTAGGTTTAGAAGGCGTAACATGATATAATTAACCAAAAGAATTAAGTAAAACAACATTGCATCATTCTGTTTATTATAAATATATAGAAAATAAATATACATTTGAATGATCAATAATAATAGAAATATGAACGAGGAATATGCATATAATCAAAAAAAATACACACACACACACACACACACAATTATGGAGATATATAGAAATAAATATACATTTGAATGATCAATAATAATAGAAATATGAACGAGGAATATGCATATAATCATATATCCTTCAATATAACAGTACAGGAGAAATATCACACAAATATGTTAAATATATAAATACATTTCACTTTTTTTTTTCAAAATACTAAACTCGCACTTAATCGAGTCTACAATTACATCATTATTGCTCTGCATTACGCAGTATATGCGGTTTAATAATATTTCACCGCTTAAAGTATAGGGAAACCTGTACTCGATATGAAGGGCTTTCATATCGTTCAGTACTATTTTTGTTCCCACTTTACAACCGGTTGGTAAGTCATCTTTAAATACGTCTAGAATACAATCAAAAGCACGCACAAAGAGTTCATCGTTAGCTACATTATTAAACACAAGTTTATAAACACGCTTTTCCAATCGAGGGTTTATTTCTACCGACCCGAGCTTTTCAATCGTGAACTCATCTTCACTCAACATAGCGGCAATTGAAATAATCTTCTAAATCGTTACGACAACTGCTCGTTATATAAAGAAATAGTTCTTCAGGGTGAACGGTGTAGGTGAGCTCAGCCTTGTACCGATCAATTGCTTTGTACCAAAGTTCATGGTATTTCAAAGAGTCTAAACTTTTTAAATAAACGTCCAGCTCTAGACCATTCTCACCTTGTTCAGCCCTACACTCGGTAAACCCATCGAGCAGAGCGGTGTATGCGTATTCAAGTACTGTATCAAAATAAAGCATATCCGTAACACGCGCGTCTAATATAGGTTTCAGCTTGCGGAATCCGACGATTTCAAACATTCTGTCGAGGATGAAACGGTTTCGCGTAGGAACAAGAGCGTTATTATCAGAAGCATTCTTCCACATCAGCCGTATATCAATGCATGGCCGATCGTTATTTATACACAACGTACATACAACGGCGTATGAGGGTGCGTCACTAATCTGCTCTCTTCTTGTACCTACGTTAGCAGGTATTTTATAACGATCTTCACTCCACTTCTCAACTATCACGAAGATTCTATTCATCTCCTCGACACTTAAATAAACCCGTTTGTTTGTTTGTCTACATTCCGTTTCCAGTACATAGCTAACGGTACCGGATTTACGCCTGAACACGCGCAACGATTTCGTCACGGACACATCGTACGAGGCGTTGAGAATGCTGCTCAAAGGAAGTTCCATCGTATTCGAGGAGCGCACGTCCACTCGGTTCAAGCTCTGAGATAACTATGAGCCGTGTGAGGCACGCAGGTAGGCAGGAACGGTTCGATGGGCGGCTGACTCGATGATACGTGAATGGGCTTGTTCGAACTCGTATGATCCGCGAGTCGCACCATAATCGTGCGGCGAATTGTTGTACATATTGGGTAGGTGTTTTTCCGTACAAGAATTAATTTCGGTTTTATCACTACCAGACTACGCACCAGACAGTTTCCCTCAGGATAATTTTCACGAACTAGGCACATTTTATAATGTTTTACTAAACATCTTCACACTCCGGCGCACTATTTGAGAGGAACATATGCTCATATTTTTCCTTTCTGCCCAGCAAACGATACTCGTCTCTAAAGTCTGTTAAAAACTCACGCAGGGCACTAGCCACAACCTCACTACGAACCTCATCATGATATACATTAATATAGTGATAAAAATACTTAAGATTGTCCATGATGACGAGATTCACATTTTCAGTCGTAGGGTATGAGTAATCGACATGGTGTAACATGACATAATACCGCTTGTCACACCACCCATCCACAAGACTCATTATCCATACCTGCTGCTTCTCTTCTGCACGCGTTGTTTCTTTTACTTCACGGTATATGTGAGACTTTATAAAGTTTAGCTCTACAGCATACTTCAGCACATCGTCTGTGCAACGAAAGCCTTCAACGGTCTCACCAGAACATCCGTAGAGTATTTGTACATCTTGCAACTTCGCACAATCCAATGTGGTTTTAAAAGAGGCATAGGAGGGGGGAATAGGAAGTTTTTCGGTATCCACCACATCCTGACACTTTGCTGAATACCATTTCATAAACGTTGTACAAGCAATATTAAAGGTAGCCATTTCTTCTGAATACACGTCTGATCTCCTTTTTTTCTTCTACGCTGGCGAATACACGTCTGATCTCAAGGGCTTACTGCAGTCGACTGACCACGCAGGGAATCCCAGATAGTAGCATGACTCACGTTGTTGGTCTTACAGTGGGCGGAGCTTAGAACTTTCACCTGTGCACACACACAAAGGAGAAAGTGAAACGCTAATTGAAACATGATTTATTTAATAAACGAGATATTCAAGTTATATATATTTACAAATACGATTTAATAAACGAGATATTCAAGTTATATATATATTTACAAATACGTGTAATAAAAGTTAACAATAGATACATCAAAGATTATATACAAGACAAATACGTGTCATAAGTAAGTTAACAATAGGCGCATCAAAAGTTATGGTATCCAAAGGGTACGGTATCATAGGTACCAGGTAACTGGTAACGTTTCCTATAGGTGTTACGGCACACCTTCGTACCCCTAAGTTCCTTCACGCCCCCCAGCTTCTGCGCCCGAAAATTGTGGGTGCCTACAGTTAGTTGGGGAGGTCGTTCGCCCTCATCGTCCAAGCACACTAGATCCTTCAACGATTCAAAGTTAACAACCCGCCGATTCGCATGGTTGAGCGTAATACCCTTTGCCTTCACGATATATTTCATATCCTCCCCCACCTCACCCGTACCCCATAAGTTTTAGGTCCTGTTGAGACAAAAGAGTCGGCGTATGCGTTGTCCCCATACTCATCCTTGATCTCATCAGTGAGCTCGCCGAGGAACTCCCCAATAGCGGGCATGTATTCACCCTCCCTCTCTGTGAATATCACGCTATCTGTATCGGCATACAATACTCTCCGCCCAAGAGAATGCAATAGACCCCAAAGTTTTATACGGGCGTAGGCTGTTGTGAAGCTGGCCACAGGTATGTTTGTAACCCTTGAGGTATCTGTGGCCAATTCAGTGTTGTTGTACTTTATTATGTAAGTATTACCTACATTCACGATCTCCATGACCTCTTTATCGGGAGCATTGGCATAATCCCAGACATCACTATAACTTTGTGCCAAATGAATGTTCCCTTTGCCGGTATTCTGTGCAAATTTTCCCCATAGACTGTTTAGACACAACTTTGCACTAAAGCGCTTGCCAGGATTCTTTGCAATTTGGCACGATCAAGTTGTATACCTTCGCGGTCGCGGTAACGTTGAATATAGGCAGACTTTTCATCTTCGGTATCAACTCCTCGCGGATACCCTGATGCCTCAACCTTATCCTTCAAAAATGCGTTTATATATGGTGTGAAAAGGTTGGGTAGCTTCTGAAACCTCCACACCTCATGTATCTTCAGTATTCTATACCCATGGCGTACGGCTAGGGCCAGCTCAGGACTTGTATATACGCCTCTGATCTTACGCTGGTGGGGTATATGGTTACAATCGCCGTTATTCTCTTCCGCGCACTTCACGCACAGTGGGAACATGAGCTTGTGGTCGATAACGACAGGTAAGATTGGCATCCATAAATTGCGTGGGGGGAGTACGTCTACGAAAGAGAGCCCAAAGTAACGATCATTCAAATTTCTTGAAAATTCATTGATGGAGGGCAGGTTAGGTCCCACCAGTTTCTCAGGAGCGCCCACGGGGTACGGATTGTTCTTCATCACGTATGGGTATAAAGAACAGAAATCGTAGTAATGGAGCTTCACGCCCTCCGTAGGTGGAAAGTATAGTCTGAATGGATTTGTACGTCCTCCAAACAAGCTATCACCACATTTGAGAGGATCCAGCACCATTGAACGCTTGATCGTGTTTATTTCCTCACGGTACACCTCGTCTGTCTCCATCCGTGCATCATATTCATGCTCCCACAAGACTTTGTGAGTGAACTGTGATCCTATAAGTTGATCGCGGGTGCGGGTCCATGCAAGACAGTCGGCAGGAGATCTACCGTGGATATCTCCGGCGATTCCGCACTCAGGACGGGGGCATCCATGCCACCAGCATCCGTTAAAGGAGTACACAGTCTTCACACCAGTGACACGGTTTTCACTTAACCCATCAACCCAAAAAACACGTCCATTAATCTTAATGGGTACTTCACCCGTGTTGCGGGCGTGCTTTATGTATACACCTGTCTGTTGCTGTAGGTGTATGAGCCAGTAAATAGCCTTGTGACCGTAACTGCGGGGTTTGTTTCGGTGAATAATGGCTAAGGTGTCTTTAGGCATGAAGTTATTCTTGAACACCGTAAAACATAATGACGCGATGGTGGTTGCGACTTGCAGCGGATCGCATTTGAAACGGCCTATGTACATCCTTCTAAAGGCCTGGAAACATACTCTAAGCACGCGCACATCATTCACGCAATAACGCTCACATTCATCAGCTATATTATAAGGGTTACTTTCATTAAAACTGTTGTAGTATCGATCAAAGTCTTCACGTTCATCTACACTCATACAGTCATAGTTAAAATAATGTTTGGGTGGTGGTGGGCCTACGTAGTTTAAAGTCTCGCTGGTGAGGAAAGTGTAAGGGAAGTATCCTTTGGAAACTTCAGCTGCTACCCCATCACCTTGGGTAGCTTTGCTAATTTACAAGGTGTGAATAATAAAGTGTCTTTAAATTGTACATTGCCTCTTATTTGCATCTGTATTAATTTGTTGCCTCTTTTCAATGGATCACCTGTAAATATCTCAGAGGATTCGTGTTCAAGCAACTCCTTATAAAGGAACTGCGTGTCAAACTTTGCCCCGTTATGGGCGAGAATATACACAGTCATTTTTTTGAACTTGTCGGCTAACTTGACAATATAGGATACAAATAGTTTCACAGGACTATCGTGGACATTCGTTTTAAAAACGTTTGTCCGTTTACCGCATTTGGGGCACTCGTCACATTCGATCCCCATACACTCATCACAGATGGTCTGGCTCACAAGTAAATGTGGAATTACCTCTTTGGTTTCAGCGTTCGTATATGTTTCTATATCGTAGTATACAGTTATACAAGGGTTATTTTTAGGCTTAGCATCTTTCATATAACATACATGCTTTACTCCATCCGCCTTATACTCCACCTGGCATGTAGGACAGTGAATTTCGTCACACTTGTGCTTAAATTTCCCCCAATTATCCATTGTGTGAAACATACCACATTCACAGATTCTCATTTTCCTGCACGTGCCAGTTGATTTATGGAGCTCAAAGCAGTTATTATTGAAGAATGTGCGTCTACACACATCACAGTCTCTCTTCTCAGCTTCAACTACACGGCTTTCACATTTGGTGCTTTTACACTGCTCACATACCATGTGACATTCTTTACAATGTCTCACTATATCATCCGCAAACTCGAGGCACCCCTTACACAAATCATGATGTCTCCCATATTTTCGACTTTTGTCATAACTCGCGTAAAGCCACCTTATATTACGGATGGGGAGATACGTTGTCCCCGACAATCCTAAAATAAGTAGGGGTCTTGTACGATCTCTCACACAGCTTTTAAAAACATACACAGTCCTACGACGATCATCCAACCCAAATACAACTATACGGACATTCATTTCCTGTTCTACCATTCTCAGCTCTTCAGGCCCCATATTACAGTCAAATTCAAGTTCACAGTCTACAGCTAGTTTACGGGCACGTTCCACGACCGTAGGCAGCCAAATTTTTTGAGCCCGTGTATTTTGTACAGTAAACATGTTAGCCAAGACTACTGCTATAAAGCCGCAACCACGATCGACGTTTATATGCCGTCTATAAATAGCTTGAGAATTGAGGTTAAGAGTATACGGTATGGCACTATGACCCGCAACACGGAATACACGATCAATATTTACCGTGAAGTTGTCCATATTGAAGGCTATACTACTTTGGGCAGCTTGCATTATACGTCCTAATATATATTCTACATCTTCAGCCGCCAAACGTCTAAATGGCACTACTACCCAATAATCATCTACATCACCGTCATCTGACCCGAATCCGAAGGACAGACTCGTCCTGACTTCACGCTCGTCGCGGTTCTGAAGAGCAAACTCTACAATACGCTGTACAACCCGGCGTAGCCCGCGCTCAATTCCATTGCTATACATGGCTCTAGGGTCGACCCTGACTCTATACCGATTTCTAGTCAAGGCTGGGGTGGGGGCTGCGGAGCGCACCAACTCAAACGTTATATCATCCTCAACAGAACGGGGGGCGACTGTGGCGGATGAATTAGGGGATATATTAGCGGAGGTGCTGCTGGGGGGATTGTTGCGTAGAGGTTGAGGGTTGGGGATCTATTACTGGTGCAACAGGCGCGTATTTCGGTCGCTTTATACCTGACGTGGGGTTCTCTTCATCATACCTCCGCTTTGGACGTGCTACCGGTATCGCTGGTGAGGGTTCGTTGGCAGGGGAGGAGATCACAACTACACTGTCGTCGAGGTCATCCGTAATGTCAATGATGGGGTGCTCTACCTCATCGTCATTCACGGTTCTGTGGGAGAAGAAAACAAAATATAAGGAACAGCACTCAAAATTTGTAATATTTTGTAAATGACCCACTTAGGAGTGTGACGTGTTAGAAATGGACTCTGTAGAAAAATTCAGATTCACGAGCCCATCCACATGTATTATATCTGGACCTACAGGATGTGGTAAAACTGTGTTTATGCTTAAAATCATTAAAGAAAAGGGAGAGATGTTCTCGAAATTTGTGCATAAAGTTATATGGTGCTATTCGACGTATCAATCAGTGTTCAACGAGTACCAAGATGATATTTTGTTCCACAAAGGCGTATATGACGTTAATTCGTTAAAGGGAAATGAACATACAGTCATTGTAATTGACGATCTCATGTTGGAGATGGATAAAACGTTTGCCGAGACATTTACAGTATTCTCCCACCATCTTAACATAAGCGTGTTCTTCATCAATCAGAATCTATTTTTCAAAAATAGATACATGCGCGATGTGTCGTTAAATACACAATATCTAGTCTTATTCGCACAACGTAGAGATGTATCACAAATTGGGGTATTAGCCAATCAAATGTTCCCGAATCAGCGTAAGGAGTTTTTGGAAGTTTATAAAGAAGCTACAAGCACGCGTTACGGATATTTGCTTTGCGACCTTCATCCGCGAAACACGTTTAGGGTGCTTCTACGAACGAATATATTTCCAAACGAGCCTGAAACGGTGTATATTCCAGAATGACAAAGAGACTAAAGAAATACCGTGAATTAATAAAAATCTATCATCGACTGCCCCGGGCAATGCAGCAGATGTTTATTAAAAATATCGACGCCGACTTTTTAAAATGCATCTGTGAAATCTGTCTTAACGTTATAAATTGCAATGTATCAATGAACCCCCTCAGAAGGCTCGCCTACGCCGTTACAAGAACATAATACGTGCACTCGCTCGTAAAAGTCAAACTGTAGCGAAGAAAAAACGAATTATTGTACAAACAGGAGGGTCATTTCTCCCCATCTTATTTTCAGTTTTGGGTCCTTTACTGACTAGATTAATATAATGAAGAAAGTGGTAGTGATTCCCCACGAGGTGTACGCTTCACTGCAAAGGAATCCAGACACGGTTCTAGATCCCCGTAAAAGCAGACTTAAAAGAATGGAAAGCGAATTGCTAGCCCTATTAAACAGTGAAAAAACACCTGATGAGAAAAGAATCTTATACCAAGAAGCTCTGCAGAAATTTCTTCACGAGTACGAAAATTATAAGAACCCTACAGAGATTCCTGTGGTTATTAGGCACAGTACGGGGGACGATGGACATGGCGACATAGGATCTGTGCCCGACGATACAGCTGACCAACCAAAATTAAGGGATTAGCCACACAACATATCGAGCATGTATTAAAAAGCACCCTCCCACATACATTGAGGAGTAAAGGCTTAAGTCTTTATAATCTATTGAATGAGGATCCAGCCATACAATGGACCGATACAGGCGAGATCATTGTGGAAGGATCAAAGGTACAGGGATCGAATATCGTAGACATTGTCCATGATCTGGTGAGAAAGTGGGATAGGCCATCACCATCAGGATGGAAGCATATTAAAGCAAGACTACAACAAATAAATGTCCCTAAAACGTTGATAGGAAATCTGAACAGGTTAAAAGACTTGGAACATGCAACGCATGTGGCACAATTGAAGACGCCGTCACCCCCGGCGGTAACACCTTTGAAGAGGAGAAAGAAGAGGTTAAACAACGGTCAACCCTACCCACGTGCCTCTAAAATACGCAAATGGCTAACGTATTAACTAAACGCTATTATGACATTTCTAACCCAGCCTCCTACGGCGGCGTAGATAGACTGTACAGAAGTGTTTACGGAGTGGAAAAAAAGATGTTGAAAGATTTTTGAGGGAGCAGGACGCTTATACGCTTCATAAGCCTGTGAGAAAAAGGTTTAAAACAGCCAAGACAACGGCTTCCTCGATTGATTCTATTTGGCAAGCAGATTTAACAGACATGCAAAGATATTCTGTGTATAACGATGGTTACCGCTACATTCTATTCATAATAGACGTATTCTCTAGATATCTGTGGCTAGTTCCTCTGAAAAATAAATCACCTGAAACAGTTGCTAAAGCCACCAAAACGCTAATGTTAAAAGAAAACAGGGTTCCTGGCTATTTTTGTACGGATATGGGGAAGGAATTTATAGGCCGTGCTTTTCAGAACATGTTGACAGAGTTTAATATCAGCTATTACACAACCAATTCTATACATAAGGCTTCTTTAGCTGAAAGAGTTCAGCGCACCATAAAGGACGCATGCACCGTTATTTTACACATAAAAACACACAGATTTCTAGACATTCTGGAATCATTGGCATCATCCTACAACCGCTCACACCATCGCACGATTGGGACAACACCTAACGAAGTTTTAGAAAGAGGTACGCTCCCGAGAAGAGATGGATCACCAACCACCACACTCGGCGCGCTTCAAAATCAATGATTATGTAAGGCTGTCGCGTTCGGGGAATAAATTCGCAAAGGGTTTTGAGCAAGGATGGACACGCGAGATTTTTAAAGTTAGGGCTATGAGACCTAAAGGTGAGATAATGATGTATTACATTGAAGATTTGAATGGGGAAGAAATCTCAGGAGGCTTTTACCGCGAGGAATTGCAGAAAGTTGCCTTTAATTTAGGAAAAAATGTGTTTAAAATTGAAAAATTTTAGGAAGCAAAGGTTCAGGAAAGAGAAAAATGTACCTGGTGAAATGGCTAGGGTACCCAGAAAGCTTCAACACCTATATAAAAGCTGATGCAATAATGAAGCTTAAATAGTATGCAACATGGCTCCTAACCATTTCTACGTCACACTCCCGTCCTCCTCGTCCCTGTCTGTACACCCTAACAACACACTAGCCAACTTGTAACAGAACTCCACGGGCACATTGAATTGGGTCGTGATTCGTATGAGGTGGGGATATGCGAAATTCAGCTGGACACCATCTTTTTAAATATTGAACATAAAGAAACCGTTTTTACGATTCTTAGAGACATTGACGAGTGTGAAAAAGCTGGGGTAGCTATGGATGAAACTATACGTATCGCTCGGACTAAGGTTGCACGGTATTACAGTACAGAAGTAAGACTAGGACGGGTCAATATGGTTCGGTCGAGGATGTTGCGAGAGACTTAAACGTAAGTTTAAGAAACTCAAACCTTACGAATGATTTAGTATACGAAATCGTAAACAAAGGAAACCCTGCACATACCCTAATCCTAAAATCAAAGACTAACAGACGTATTAAATACCGTAGAATGTTCAAAATTCTAACCAATGGCCGATATAGCGCAGCCTTCCAAAGAGACACATTTCACGAGACACAGCATGACTTGTCCAGATTAATGTATCAATTGAAGATGGAGAAATTGGCTGAAAGCTCTCAGCCCCCAGACATGTGCTATATTTACAGTAATATAGTGGAGCACCAGTTTGTTGGGGATACCCAGGCACGCCTGCTGCGCATTTCTCACATCCCCAACCATGGAGGAAGGAGTTTGAGTATTACATATGACAGACCCCATTATGTGAATGTCGCAACTAATTTAATAACCAATATCTCAATATATATAAGAACGATTGAGGGTGGAAACTTCCCATTCCGTAACGGGAGCTTAACAGTGAAGCTACACTTTCGACGCACTGAGTTATAATGGATAGAAAGCCTTTCACCGTCTATCGAGGGGTGAGATACCAGCGCGGTAGTGGACTTGGATCCATTTTTTCATCCATACTACGTACGGCTGTTCCTTTGCTGAAGAGGGGTGCCAGATACCTCGGAAGAAAAGCGCTATAATCAGGTCTTAACACTGCAGAAGACATATTGGCCGGGGCTAAACCTAAAGAAGCTCTAAAAAAACATTTAAAGCGTACACGGGAAGAAATCATCAAAGATGCAAAGAGAAAAATGCGTGGTGGCGGGAAGAAGAAGAGGGCTCCCCGGAAGAAGGGGTCACGTGGTATTAAACGTAAAATGATATCAAAAAAGAAGTGCTGTAAGCGAATGAAATCTATGGTTGACCACTTTTTTGACTGATATAAGCTAAGGACATTGATCTCATGAATCATAGTTTGTTTACTACTTGTCGAGAGAGGAGGCACTATTTCTAACTCGCCATGGCACGCTTCATCCACCCATGTAGTTCACAATGCTGTAAATCGGAGCTGTCCCTTTTTGAGCTGCCTCCAACTCAAGTTTCTATTGAGCACAGTGATTTTATTACAATTAACCCTTTAAACACAATTAGTTCCCCGAGTGCACCTATAGAATTCGTGATACCCAGCTCAGGCCCTTCCTTTTTTTATCCAAGCTGTGTGCACATGTACGCTAAGCTACGTATAGCCCATTCTGATGGAACGGTCTGCGATGACAAATATGCTGTATACCCTGAAACAAACTTTCTGCACTCCATATTCAACCAGTGTGACGTATATTTAAATCAGACCAACATATCGGCAGGCACGGGGTACTATCATCTACGAGCCTATCTGGAAAATGTCCTCAACTTTTCCAAAGAAGCGAAGGCTACCTTTTAAGTGCCGAGGGATATTATCAAACTAAAGATGAAAGTAGTATAAAGGACAAATTTAAAAATTCTAAAAAGAAAATATACGTGTTTTGGGCGTCTGCACACAGATTTCACTTTCCAGGAGAAGTTGCTTGTCAACGGGGTGGATATGAAAATAAAGCTCACCCGCACGAGTCCTGAGATCTGCTTAAATCTGGATGCTGATCAAGAAGAGGGTGCAAAGCCCGTTGTGGTTCACATTATGGACACATACCTCCGCGTACGGCGAGTGAAATTAAGTTCACCAAAACAACTAGAAATTGAGAAAAATTTACTAAACGCTACAGTGAAATATCCTATTAACAGAGTACAAATCAAACTATATACGGTGCCTGCAGGGTTGGCGTCGAAGCAGATAGAAAACATTGCCCTGGGAAATCTTCCTAAAAGGATATTAATCGGAATGCAGGACCATGCTTCGGTGAATGGAAAATATAAAAAGAGTGCCTTTAAATTCGAGAATTTCGGACTTAAAAATATAACTCTATACGTTAATGGCATTGCTTTGGGTGGAACAATGGGTACGGACTATTCATCAGACGCTGTGTTACCTCTTTGCGCCAGAGCCTATAGTATTAGTAATCTGACCCATATTGCAGGTGATTGTGATGAGCTTGGTAATGGGGTAACGCAGGAAGAATTCATTGATCAATTTAACCTTTATCCGTTTGACATTACACCTGACTTATCTGCTAGCGTAAATACGCATTTAAGCCCACAGCAGAGCGGAAACATCTCAGTGAGGCTGGAATTCACCAAGCCTATAGACGCGCCTATTAGTGTACTAGTATATCTCGAATCGCAAGCCCTAATAGAAGTAGATAGATTTAGGAGCGTTATCACTGACTTTTAAAATGGATGCTAATACACTTCAGAAAGTATTGAATAGTGAAAGAGTCACACGTTCCAAATTTATCGGCGTGTTTGCGAAGAATGAAACATTGAGTTTGCCAAGTACGCGAGAATGCGGTAGTCTTATTGTGAACATAGATGTCATCGGTAATGAAGGGATTCATTGGATCGCTGTCTATTTTAAAAATAGACAGCGCCTGTACTATTTTGATTCACTCGGTACTCAACCCTGGAGTGACCCTATTATTGTAAAATTTCTCGCTCAGTTACATATTCCCGAAGTTGTATGGAACCCGTTTTGTATACAAGGATATTTTAGTAATACTTGCGGAATGTACTGCATCTCATTTCTCATGCATGTCATGTGATAAAGAATTTATAAATTTTTAAAATTTATTTGATCCGTGTCACACTCGCCGAAACGATGAAATGGTATGCAGACAGATAAAAATCCGTTTTCCAATTGTACGTACTCGTTGTATAGTATAATGTTTTTGTTCGTGTGTGTGTATATTTGTAACGGTATATTCTGTAGTTTAAGATCGTTATTGTACTGATTTCTTTCATTTAATAAATTTATGAAAATATATTGTCTTCTTCCCCCAAAAAGATCGAAAAACACTTACATTATTTCGGTGTGACATTCATTATGCTGACTGATCAGTATATCCTCCGTATTCATGACACGAGATTCTTCAAAAGATTGTATAACACGTGTCAAATCCTCATCGGACCTTAAAGGAGAAAGAATAATGTTCATATTGATTCTTTTTTAATAAAAACATATATAGAGTATACAGACAGACCCCATTATGTGAAGATATCTTTGATTCGCTCAGAGAAACTCATTTAAGAGGTAAATCCGAATAACATTTAAAACACGCAAAAGATTGCAATAAAAATTTCGGTTTTAGCATAATGGTGAGTATCTAAATGAAGTATTTGACGAGATACTACAACCCTCCATATATATAAAATCATGTTTCTTGTGAATAAAAATAAAATTATAGTCACTTACATTTCTATGGTAGTCCCTTGTGTCGGATTGTAAGGAGCGTCACTGCAAATATCTTCAACGGTTTGCGTTGGAAATAATTCATCACGGTCAATCGCGTTAAAAAGATTAATTGCAGTCAATGCTGCAGTGTCACCTTCTTCATACAAATCCAGAAAAGCGTAAAGTTCGTGGTCCATGGTGGAGGGAATGCACTGCAGAGGGAATGATTATTCACTGACGCGAAAATAGCTACTGTTGCCCCCAACTGAAAAATATTTCCTTTTATATGCACAATCACCAAGCTCCGCCCCAAAAGATTAAGACCAGATGTTCGTGGTGATTGGTTGTCAGTGTAGCTGGGTGGAGCTATGATAAGTTTGTGTACCAATCGTAACACCGCTATAACGGGTCCGGACGACTAATGGCATCTTTATATTTTCTCCAATAGATTTAATGCTCGTATTACCCCTTGCTGTCTTTACCATGTCAATATTTTTCCCCACTATTCCCGGATCATTAGTCACTAATGTAATCGAGAGGATTTTATAATAAAGAAATTTTAAATATATCCATTCCTTTAATTATATTTTTAAAAATGAAAAGAGCATTCGGTTTCCACGTTAAACTGTGGGTCTAAAGCGGAGTGAAAACCTTAACCGTTGTTACAATTCGGGGAAGAGCTGGTTGTTATTATTACTAAAGAGAAAAATTGTGCATTACCATGTTTTGCGGTCATACTACCCCTGGATCAAATGATCCTGTTATTTTAAATCCGGTTCAATAATCAAATGTTCCTGTTATGTTGAAATGTGGAAGAGTGAGCAACGATTCCCTGACGAGATGTATTTCTTGAACTGATCCACAGAATAGCTGTTCATATCTTCTGAAGGCTCCACGCGCCACAGATCTTATAGACAATGCAGGTCCTGTATATGAGCTTTAATTATCTCGATGAAATAGTGAGCAATCATTCCCTGACAAGATGTTTCTGAATCCACGTTAAACTGTAGGTCTAATGAGGGGAACAAATCGGCGAGAAAGAGTTAATTATTATAATTATTACTACATAGAAAAAATCGTGCATTACCATGTTTTGCAGTCATACTACCCCGGATCAATAAATAATCAAATGATCCTGTTATTTTAAATCTGTACCACCCTATATATATATATATATATATCCATTCCTTTATTTATTTTAAAAGAATGAACAAAACTCTCTCTCTCTCTTCTTTCTATATATATATATATATATATATATATATATATATATATATATATATATTATATATAGTACTTTCAGTTTGCCCACCTCATGCACCTTATTTCTTTTGCTGATTATTATTTAATATAATTGTGTGTGTATCTTTGAATAACAGATGTTATCTAAGAATATGACACCATACAAATTACGTGTAAATAAAAATATAAAACAATTTCTTCGCTTCGAGAATGTATTTCATTGTAGAAGTAATAACAACAACAATATTAATATTTGGAGTCAAGCGAGATTTACTCGAGTAGACTGGAAGAAAGGTCAACTCGCGGTCATTTTGTTCCTTCAAAAAAGGCCTCTGGGCAAACAGGTGTGATTCGAATTGACCCAGATTCTCGGTAATCCTTTCCTCGTGTGTGTGTGGGTGTGTGTGTGTTTGTGTGTGTGTTTGTGTGCACGAGTTGTTCATTCGTTTATATATATATATATATATATATATATATATATATATATACAAGCACAGATGGGGTTGAGAAGTTTGGGGGGAATGAGGGAGGAGGGGGGGAACGACCGTGTGTTTTGAATTGTCGTTTATTTCAACTTTCTTCGTAAGGTTTCTTTTCCTTTCGTTTTTCCCACTGCTATTCGTGACTTAATTGTGATATTTATAATAAAAATAGGAATTAAGTAATAAAGTGATTTATTGTGTAAAGAGCGTGTGTTTAAATTATTTATTTAATAAACAAAATTTCTTTTAATTGTTGGAATTAAGAAGATACGTTCGCGTCCTACCGTACCTTGCAAAAAGGCCTCGGGCAAACACGTGTGTTTCGAATTGACCCAGATTGTCGGAAATCCTTTCCTCGTGAAAGAAAAAACAGCGTTTAATGATTAATTTCTTATATTGAATAATTAATTTCTTATAATAATTGATTCTATTAAAAGGAGAAAACTTATTTGCTTTAAATTAATATACGTTTAGCTTCATTTGATTTAAATTAATATACGTTTGGCATTTTTTTTTCTGATTTTCATTCACATGATATGTACAGAGGCGTGTGTGTGTGTGTGTGTGTGTGCACGAGTTGTTCATTCGTTTATTATATATACAAGCACAGTTGGTGTGAGAAGTTTGGGGGGAATGGGGGAGGAGGGGGACGACCGTGTGTTTTGAATTGTCGTTTATTTCGCCTTTCTTCGTAAGGTTTCTTATCCTTTCCCACTGTTATTCGTGACTTAATTGTGATATTAATAATAAAAATAGGAATTAAGTAATAAAGTGATTTATTGTGTAAAGAGCGTGTGTTTAAATTATTTATTTAATAAACAGAATTTCTTTTAATTGTTGGAATTAAGAAGATTCATCTGTATTGATTAACTACCATCATATAAATATATTGTGGTATCTAGCAACCAGTTTAAATTCTAATTATTTATTTAATAAACATAATTTCTTTTAATTGTTGGAATTAAGAAGATTCATCTGTATTGATTAAGTACCATATATAAATATATTGTGGTATTTAAATGGATGATTAATGTGGAAAATTTGGGAGTACCGAAATGGAAGACCCACCTAATCTTGGATAAGCCATATTGACATTAAAATAAATAATAATAATAAAAATAACTCAGAAGGAGAACATGAACTCTTGCTGAGAAAAATTAAAAAGACACCAACGAAGAAACAAATATGGGATGAAAAGAAAAAAAGATCCCATGGCTAGAAATAGCAACACGGTTTTAAGAAGAAGAAGAAAAAGATCGGAATAAGCAGAATAACAGGGCGAGAAGCTGAATAAGCATAAGCTGATTAAGCATAGGAACAGCGACGGAAAAAGCCGGAATAAAAATGTTTTAGTGGTGTCAAGAGATAAAATTCATAACAGTTTCAAGGTAAGAAGTTCATAAATTTCCCTTCAGTTATTAAATTTAGGTTAAATAAGCTGACATTTCAGGTAATGGTTTAACAAAGAGTATTATGGAAGTCCTGTTTATGGACAAATAGTTAGGCTGGTTCATCTTTGGCCTAGGTCTTCCATCTTCAACATAGCCTAGGTTGTTTTAGGCTACTCTGGTTGGAGCAGGACCTATTTTTTCCATATCTATAATGGTGGCCCGTGTGGGGAAGGGTTATTTGCTGTGAAAACCTTAACCTTGAATAAAATAAAAAAATAAATTAAAAAAAAAAAAAAAAAAATTACGCCTTATCAAACATTTTGACATCTGAACAGAATTTATTCCATGTTTGGCTTTTTCAAATACTTACTACATATAAATAATAATATATACGAAGCCCTAACTAAAATAAAAATAAGAAATAATTCAAATGCTTCAAAACTTATCATTTGGTCATAAATGTGGTAAAATTCTAGAATAAGGGTAATCAGAAGCCTAGCCTATTTAACCAAATAAAGCTTATTTATAGAGTTGAAAGGGTTTTAGGATTTGGGGACTTAATTTTGGAAAATAAATAAACAAAATATGGCTGAATGTGAAGCAATTGAGGCAAAGATTAAATCATTAAAAGGAAGAGATCAGCAAGGAAGGGAGTCATTACCAGGCTTTTAACTACCTTTAATAGCAAAGAAAATCCAAATAAAAGGGATTATGATACTATTTTGGGTGGTTTAAATAGAATTAAACAGGAAATAATAATTATAGACGAGGAAATTGTTACAGAAACTGATGCGTAGAATGTTGGTGAAGAGACATATACAGCACTTTTGTGTGAACAACAACAAAAAGACAAATCAGAACAAAAAGTGATAGGTCTAACTCCTACACTACAAAATTTTAATGTTACGACAGAATTTGTACGTAAGTGTAAATTTTGTTCGGCTGATGATCACTATAGCACACGATGTACTAAATATGTAGACTTAGAATCCCGGATAAACAGGTGTTCTCAGTTAAACCTTTGTACTAAATGCACAGTGCAGGACATACTAACAAAGACTGCAAAACAAAAATAAGATTCAAATGTGTTAATTGTGGAAGTTTAAATCATGTCTCTTGTCTTTGTGATTCATTTAAAAATTCAAATAAACAAAACCTAAAGAAAAATGAAAAAACATTTAATGGACATATATCAATAAATAATGTCAATAAAAATTCTAGTGTACTCCTACCTACAATAACCTTGGATTTAAAAAATAAAGAAGGTGGGACAACTCCTATAAGATGTCTAATAGATTCTTGTTCCCAACAAACATTTGTAGATCAATCATTAGTTAATCAATTAGGCCTACAAACTCATAAAAATGAACAAGAATTGTGTATAACATCATTTGTCAAAGAAAATGAACAGAAAGAAAAATATAATACAGTCAATTTAGATCTGGATATACCCACAGAGAATAAAACAACAAACATAGAAGTAGTAGTCATTGAACAAGTTGGTCAACAAAAATTTAAAATACCAAATTTAAAAGAAGTAATACAACAACTTAAAAAGCAATATAAAATTGCAGATAGAAATTTAAATGATGATATAATAGATAATGTTCAAATGTTAATTGGAGCTGATTATATTCACTTAATTCAGAAGGGCATAGTCAGAATAGGAGATGGGATTGCTCTAGATACTCACTGGGGTATAGCTCCACTGGGACACATAGATAAATATAAAATAACAATGAAAAATAAAAATATATGACTAACAAACTTGCCCTATTATGACAAGGTCTTACACAACTCAAATAATGACATAAATACTGAAATATTAAATAAATCATTAACAACTGAAGAATTAGATAAAGGTGTACAACAGCTCTGGCTATTAGAGTCAGTGGGGGTGCAAGATGGTGATCATACAGATGAAAATCAATTAATGGCTGAAAATTTTGAAAACACCATCATGTATGAAAATGGCCATTATTCAATTGAACTACCTTGGAAGATCAATAGTCCAAAATTAAATGATAATCTAAAGGTAGCTAAAGGTCATCTCTATAATTTGATGAAAGATTAAAAAATGACAAGAGAATTAAAATGTATGATGATGTTTTCAAGGACCAGTTAGAAAAAGGCTTCATTGAAGAAGTTAAAGATCACCCCTTTAAAAAAGACAACTGCCATTATCTTACTCACACAGGAGTCTATAGAAAGGATGCACCCACAACAAAACTTAGAGTTGTGTATAACTGTAGTCTTAAAGATGGCAATAAGCATAGCTTGAATGACTGTCTCATAGAGGGGCCTAATCTTATTTCAGACCTTGTAAAAATCCTTCTAAGATTTAGATTAGATGACTATGCAGTTCAAAGTGATATAAGCAAAGCTTTTTTGAGAATTCATCTGAAAAATAACTATGACAAAGATCAACTAAGATTCTTGTGGTTTAATGATCCATATGACTTAAATAAAGGGTTTAAAACATTTAAATTTAATGTGGTTTTGTTTGGAGCAAATGCAAGTCCTAGTTTACTGGCTTTAACCATCAAACATCACTTAAATTTGTATGATGAAAATGATTTAACTGTTCAGTTCTTGAAAGATCACTTCTATGTAGATAACCTTGTAGGATCAACCAAAACAGAGTCAGAATTAAATGAAGTTTACATAAAAGCAGATAAAATAATGAAAGAAGGTAATTTTGAATTAAGAGAGTGGATCACAAATAATGAGAGACTAAATCAAAAAATAAAATCAGAAGACAAAGGATTAACAGAACCAACAAACAGGGTGAAAACATTAGGCATGATCTGGGATTTGAACTCAGATTCTAAAGTTCATGATTCACTCTGCACAAAAGGCTACACCTTAGATACAACAGCTAACACAAAAAGAAAGATCTTATCCGAAAGTTCAAAAATATTTGATCCTATGGGTTTACTCCTTCCTTCTACTATCAGATCCAGGGTTCTTTTACAAGAATTTTGGAAACAGAAAGTAGACTGGGATGATCCTATAACCAATAAACAACAAGATAGCTGGAAAAGGTTAGCTAAAGATCTCAATAAATTACAAAACATAAATATTCCCAGAGTTTGTGGACACAGAGATACACCTCAAACCTTGCATGTATTTGGTGATGCCAGTGAAAAGGTGTATGGCTGTTGCGCTTACCTTGTAGGTGAGGATGGCAGCCATTTGATCTATGCCAAGGGGAAAGTAACACCCTTAAAACAAAAGAAAACTATTCCTCAGCTTGAACTACTTGCGGGTTATCTAGCTGTAAAAATAACAGTATTTCTCCATGAAGTCTATTATGATGTAAACATCACAACTACATATATTTGGCTTGACAGTCAAATCTGCTTGGCATGGATCAACTCTGATGAGCTAAACTCAAAAAACATCTTTGTCCGTAACAGATTAAGAGACATTAAAGAAGCTAGACAAAATTTGGACATAACCTTCAGATACATTCCAACAAAACAAAATCCTGCAGACTTTCTCACAAGAGGATTATCCTGTAAATTACTAAAATCCAACAAAAATTGGTTTCATGGACCTGAATTCATTCAGGATGAAACAATGTGGCCAGCAGAACAAATTAATGTAAAACTTAACATGATAACCACAAATAAAGTTGAGCCACTATTAGATTATAACAGTTATTCTGACTTTGGCAAACTTGTAAGGGTAACATCTTACTGTCTCAGATTCATTCACAACTGTTTAAAGAAAATAAATAAACAAAGAAATAATGATAATGAAATGTATACAAGTCTAGCTACCAAATATTGGATTAACCACATACAACAAACAGAATACAAAAATGAAATAGATTTTTTAACAATTGGTAAACAAATGAACAAAGTACCCTCTGTGGTAATAAACTTGAATCTTTACATTGACAAAGATGGCTTATTAAGATGTAAGGGTAGATTAAACAAATCACAAATCACATATAACAGTAAACAACCCCTTCTTCTTCCTAGGTTCCATCACATTACAACCCTAATTATTAGAGAGAAACACAATGAACTTTATCACATGGGCGTTCCACAAACATTAAATGCCATTAGAAAGTTGTATTGGATACCCAAAGGCAGAATGACTGTAAAGACAGTTTTGAATAACTGTGTCACCTGCAAAAGGATTCATTCCAGATCTTTCAGGAAGACCAATCCTCCTGATTTGCCAACAGAGAGAGTCACCTTTAATAGGCCTTTTGAAACAGTTGGCATAGACTATACAGGAAGTTTGACTGTTGGTCTGGGAACAACAGAACAAAAAATGTACATCATACTTTACACATGTTCATCTTCTAGAGCAGTCAGCTTAGACGTAGTGAGTGATCTCTCCGCAGAATCATTTGTCTATAGCTTTAGAAGATTTTGTGCTAAGCATTCTGTACCCAAAATTGTTTGGACAGATAATGCAACCTATTTCAAGGCTGGTGAAAATCAAATAAATGACATATTACAAAATTCACATACCATAACATATCTACAAAATAACAAAATAAAATGGAAATACATCCCTGTTGCTCACCATGGTATGGAGCAATCTGGGAAAGGAATATCCAAACAATAAAGAATTGCCTAAAGAAATCAATAGGTAAAAAACAAATTGAATTCTTTGAACTTCTCACTCTCATTAGTGAAATTGAGAATGTTGTCAATAACAGACCTCTTACTTATGTAGGGGATAATATTAATGATGTAGAGCCTCTCACCCCAAATCATTTGATTAAGGGAGAAGTCATTAACCTTCTACCTGATTACAATATCTCCTTGGATGATCCACCTTGGAGTGATAATAATCATGATT
Organism: Bathynomus jamesi; assembly: GCA_023014485.1. Classification (NCBI taxonomy): domain Eukaryota; kingdom Metazoa; phylum Arthropoda; class Malacostraca; order Isopoda; family Cirolanidae; genus Bathynomus; species Bathynomus jamesi. The sequence continues at coordinate 86,184 of JAJOZX010010742.1, read as the reverse complement.
TGCAAAATAGATTATCACAAATAACAAATATAAAAACAAAATTTAAAAAGCAATGGAGTGATGAATACCTTGTTGGGTTGAGAGAAAGACATAAATATATACAAAACAAAGACTGGGTTAATAAAATTAGGGTAGGAGATGTAGTTCTAATTAGACAAAATACACCAAGACAGTGTTGGCCATTAGGTAGAGTTTTAGAACTAAAAACTGGGGAAGATGGATTAACCAGGGTTGTAAAACTTAAAACTGCTTCAGGTGAAACTATAAGAGATGTATCACTCTTATACCCCCTAGAAGTAGGACCAACTACTGTTAACAAAAATGATCAAGATGATGAATCTATAATAGATTCTGATGATGATCAAAATTTGACCCAAACTATACCAAACCTAACCTGTTCAATAAATGATGTAACTAGTCCTACTACTACAATAACCTATACCACAAATAGTAGACCACAACGTTCAACTGCTCTACGAGCTAGGCAGATGTTACAACAAAAGATAAGGGCTGGAGTATTGTAATATTTCCTATGGAAAATAAACTAAAATGCAACACCCTTTCATTTTGAAAAGGGTGAGGACTTTATAAAATGCTACACTTTTTATATTAAAAAGTGAGGAAAAACAAAAATGGAAAAAAAAAAACATAAAATATAGGTAATCTAAGATGGGTTAACAAATATTAAAGAAAAAATTGGGTTTCACATGCAATTTTTCCTTTCTGGCTGGCCCCAATGTATGGAAAATTTGGGAGTACCGAAATGGAAGACCCACCTAATCTTGGATAAGCCATATTGACATTAAAATAAATAATAATAATAAAAAATAACTCAGAAGGAGAACATGAACTCTTGCTGAGAAAAATTAAAAAGACACCAACGAAGAAACAAATATGGGATGAAAAGAAAAAAAGATCCCATGGCTAGAAATAGCAACACGGTTTTAAGAAGAAGAAGAAAAAGATCGGATAAGCAGAATAACAGGGCGAGAAGCTGAATAAGCATAAGCTGATTAAGCATAAGAACAGCGACGGAAAAAGCCGGAATAAAAATGTTTTAGTGGTGTCAAGAGATAAAATTCATAACAGTTTCAAGGTAAGAAGTTCATAAATTTCCCTTCGGTTATTAAATTTAGGTTAAATAAGCTGACATTTCAGCTGTAATTGTTTAACAAAAGAGTATGGAAGTCCTGTTTATGGACAAATAGTTAGGCTGGTTCATCTTTGGCCTAGGTCTTCCATCTTCAACATAGCCTAGGTTGTGTTTAGGCTACTCTGGTTGGAGCAGGACCTATTTTTTCCATAATTAATATATGTTTAATTTAATAACTATTGCTATCTGGCAACTCAGTCTTCGATTAATATATGAATTATTAAATATATGCACAAACTGGCAACTCAGCCTTCTATTGGAATAAATACATGGCGCTATCTGGCAACTCAGCCACATGGCGGATTAGAGGTCTATAAAAGAGCGAGAGGCTGACGACGGAGTCATACAAGCTCGGCTCCCAGCGAGCAAGGATCTCTGATCCTTTCTCTTTCTGGCCCTTTGGGTGGTGAGAAAACCCCTTCCCACCTTAGAGGCCTTTTAGGTTAGGTATACCCTTTGGGGGAATAGCTTGGGGAGAACTCCGCCTCCAAGTTGCATGCCCTTGCAATCCCATTTTGGGTTGGCAACAAAGGCCGATACTCTCTCTCTCTCTCTCACTCTCTCTCCCCCTTCAGGTGTACCCCTCCCCCCTTGGCTCCTTCTAAGCCAACTGGCTGATTAGGAGCCTATAAGACAACGCCTACTCGGCTGAAGTCTTAATATGCACTTGGCTCCTGCCAGGTGAACACCTCTCCTCCTTTCTCTCCTCCTCTTGGGGGATAACGCCGCTCCAAGTTTCATGACCCTTGTTGCACCTGCAGCATCCTCCCACCCTTTTTTGCAACCCACTACCCCCTTTGCAACATTGAGTTGCTGCATAACCCTCACCCACATTGCAAACATTGAGTTGTTGCGTAACCCCCACCCCCCATTGCAACATTACGTAATAATTTGCAACATTCCTGCACTCTACCCTTTTGCGGCTATACTACTAAGTATATTAAACACTCTAATGTGCATAATTAACTTTTTGCTACAAAGCAACGCTCATGAAATGGGTGGGAACATGGTGACGTCATATGCTTTAAATAACGCTATAAGCCTGTGTGGTCTTGTTGCAGCCTGTCAGTAGGAATAAGCTCTCAATGATGAAGTTTGTGCGTTGTTATATGTGTGTGTTAAGAAATAAAGTTGTGAAAATGACAAAAAGAAAGCGAGATAGCGACTACCCTAACTTTAAACGGCAGTGGACAGATCTTTATGGCTTTGTAGAAAAGTCTGGTTATCCGTGCTGCCTTATTTGTGATGAAAAACTATCGTCGAACAAAAAATCAAATTTAGAACGCCATTTTACGACCAAACATGGCGCATTTGCCACAAAATATCCTGAAGGTGAGGCAAGAAAAAAGGCTTGCGAGGAACTACAGTGAAAAAAGAATATTGAAATAAATGTCCTTCAGACATGGGCGAAACCAAGTGGAGGCATTAAAAACAATTTGCGATCAAGATTAACAGAAGAGAGTCTGAATGCTTGCATGAAGGTAAATTTAACAAACTGCCATATCAATTTTAAAGAAATCAGTGAAAAAATGCAACAACATAAGTCACATTGAAGAAAAAATGTAAGTATGGAAAATAAATTTGTTTCATGTTTATATAGATATATATATATATATATATATATATATAGATATATATATATATATATATTATATATATATTATATATATATATATATATATTAGATATATTAAGGTTTTATATATATATATATGTCTCACGATTCATGGTAACTTACCATATATATATATATATATATATATGATGAATAAAACCACGAAGGAAAAAGAAACACAAACGGGTGCTCAAGCGCTTTCGTCTAATGACATCCTCAGGAACGAAAAGCGCTTGAGCACCCGTTTGTGTTTTTTTCCTTCGTGGTTTTATTCATCATAAATACTTTTCACGTGTCACTTTCGTGAAATAATTTTTCATATATATATATACAGGGTGAGTCAAAAGTAGCGCCCGATTTCTGTCAGTTGATTGTTTGTTTGCCATTTGTATTACAGTGTACAAGAAGGTAGAAATAAATGAATGACATGTTTATCTAACCATTTATTCGGGGGAAAATTATTACGGAACTGTACCAAGCTGTTTTACTTGCAATTTCAAAGTGCCCTCCCTCGTGATCGATGCACAATTGCAGCCGAGCAGGCACAGAGTGCACACACGCCTGCAGAGTTCGATATCAATTTCCTCAAACTTTGCAGTGATTTGAGCCTTCAATTCCTGAATGGTACGAGGCTTTTCACGATAAACAAGGTCTTTCATGAGCCCCCCCAAAGAAAGAAATCTGGAGGTGTAAGGTCTGGGGAGCGTGCCGACCACTCGATCGGACCGCGGCGGCCGATCCACTTTCCGGGAAAGTTTTCATCAAGCCACTGACGAACATGACGTCCAAAATGAGGTAGAGCTCCATCTTGCTGGAAAATAACAGTCCTGATCTTGTACCCTGGGCCAAAAGAAGGTTTGCAGCATATCCAGGTAAATTTCTGCAGTGACAGATCCCTCAAAGAAAAAGGGTCCAATTATCCCTAATGGAGATATGGCTGCCCAAACTGTCACGCCAGGTAAATTTACCTCCTTCTCAACTGTCACTCTGGGTTCTCCGCAGCCCAGTAGACACAATTGTGTCTGTTAATTGTGCCGTTAAGCTTAAAACATGCCTCATCTGACCACCAGATGTTGTCTAGCATTGTGTCCACTTCGTCAAGTTTAGCTAAGAACTCTTCGCAAAATTGAAGACGGCGGTCGTCATCTCCATCATGAAGGGCATGCAGTAAGCGTGGAATGTAAGGTTTCCATTTTTTCTGGTGAAGGATACGGATAACACTTGATTGGCTCACTTCCAACTCTGCAGATAAACGGCGAGTTGACTTTGCGGACTTTGTTCCAGTCTCCTGATGGCTTCTTCAGCCTTAGATACATTCGTTGCCGTTTTCAGACGACCGGACTTCTTTGCAGTGGCTACCGACCCTGTTGCTTCAAATTTCTCGACAATCAATCGTATGTTCTTCCCTGGGGTGGGTTAATATCGAATTCCTGTGCCAAACGGCGTGCCGCCATCGTTGGTTGTTCATTACATTTGTAGTAATGTTTTACGGCCGCAATGCGTTGATTCATTGAAAGGTAATTCATGGTTCAATTTGGTGCAAATTCAGTAACTTTCCAAACTCTCAGGAATAACCTGCAAAACAAAAACAAAAATAAATAAACTAAGAAAATTAATAATCTGCAAGACAATTATTAACAACATGACTTCCCAGAAAGAATCTGACAGCCGAAAAAACAGAAATCGGGCGCTACTTTTGACTCACCCTGTATATATATGGCTCCCTCATGTTACTTTTCTCTAAATTTTAAGCAATATGGCTCTTTCATTTCAAAAGTTTGCCGACTCCTGCTCTAAGCTATGGACTTCTTGGTACGAAAACGTCTGTCTGTAGCTCCACTTAACTTCGACAGTGCAGTACTATTTCTAATCAATTGTATATATTTCTATCCTTAGTATATGAATTGTCATTGTATTAATAATATTTGTCATAGGACTATATATAGTCTGACAATAAACCTTTTCATTTTTTCATTTCATTTATTGCATCAATTGACACTCAGGGCGCAGACTGGGTACAGATTAAATATTAGAAAGTAAAGACACCCATTACACACATCCTGGATATGAGCATCTCGCAGTATTATTGCCGAGGGTATCACCACCAATAAAAGCAAAAATGCTTTGATTTATCACAAGTGAGTACTCCTGTCTATTATAATCCTTGCACTGCGTTTGTTGTTTGTGCTCACTGCAGACACTTCTCCTTCGTGATTCGGGAAAAACAATTTGCTCTACACAAACTGGACCAAGAAAACGTAGTGTATATATATATATATATAATATATATATATATATATATATATATATATGGGAATGAACTCAGAATGGTTCCCTGAGTTTTTTATGATACACAGACCGTGCATGGAACAAGGAACTCTTCTGGGATAACTAAATCCACTATAGTCCGAATAAGTAATGGTAAATGACAAATACCATAGTTTTTCTTTTTCATGATGCAAGCCCGACGTGGGCAACGGGTCTCTCGCAAAGAGGTCCCAAAATATAGCTTCCCTCACCAGCTATCTGCAAAGCAGACAGGATCCAGCTTTGGGACATGGATCTAGGGTTTAAAGCAGCCTAGCCCCACTACATTTAGAACGTCAATATAAGTAAAAGACTCGTTGCATTCACGTCGGATTGAATAAATCAAAGAAAAAGGGGGTAACTATTATATTTTAGCCAAAACCAAAACTTAAACCTCAACTGGCAGAATTGAGCGTCCACTTTTCAAGGCACATAACATGTCCGTTTCATGATGGGAATGAACTCAGAATGGTTCCCTGAGTTTTTTATGATACACACAGACCGTGCATGGAACAAGGAACTCTTCTGGGATAATTAAATCCACTATAGTCCGAATAAGTAATGGTAAATGACAAATACCATAGTTATTCTTTTTCATGATGCAAGCCCGACGTGGGCAACGGGTCTCTCGCAAGAGGTCCATAAATATAGTTTCCCTCACCAGCTATCTGCAAAGCAGACAGGATCCAGCTTTGGGACATGGATCTAAGCTTTAAAGCAGCCTAGCCCCACTACATTTAGAACGTCAATATAAGTAAAAGATCGTTGCATTCACGTCGGATTGAATAAATCAAAGAAAAAGGGGTAACTATTATATTTTAGCCAAAACCAAAACTTAAACCTCAACTGGCAGATTGAGTGTCCACTTTTCAAGGCACATAACATGTCCGTTCATGATGGGAATGAACTCAGAATGGTTCCCTGAGTTTTTCTTTGATTTATTCAATCCGACGTGAATGCAACGAGTCTTTTTCTTATATTGAGGTTCTAAATGTAGTGGGGCTAGGCTGCTTTAAACCGTAGATCCATGTCCCAAAGCTGGATCCTGTCTGCTTGCAGATAGCTGGTGAGGGAAGCTATATTTATGGGACCTCTTTGCGCGAGACCCGTTGCCCACGTCGGGCTTGCATCATGAAAAAGAAAAACTATGGTATTTGTCATTTACCATTACTTATTCGGACTATAGTGGATTTAATTATCCCAGAAGAGTTCCGTGTTCCATGCACGGTCTGTGTGTATCATAAAAAACTCAGGGAACCATTCTGAGTTCATTCCCATCATGAAACGGACATGTTATGTGCCTTGAAAAGTGGACGCTCAATTCTGCCAGTTGAGGTTTAAGTTTTGGTTTTGGCTAAAATATAATAGTTACCCCTTTTTCTTTGATTTATTCAATCCGACGTGAATGCAACGAGTCTTTTACTTATATTGAGGTTCTAAATGTAGCAGGAGTAGGTTGCTTTAAGCCCTAGATCCATGTCCCAAAGCTGGATCATGTCTGCTTTGCAGATAGCTGGTGAGGGAAGCTATATTTATGGGACCCTTTGTGAGAGACCCGTTGCCAATGTTCCCTCTAAGGTGTGCGCGTGTGCGCGCGCACACGCGTTGTGAAACCCGCGCACACAGCAAAATAAAATGCGCACAGGCTCAAGGTATCATGAGTCACGACAGTAAATGAAGTAATTTAAAAAATATACCGTCACACAAGGTCTGACCATTTGCATCAACATACTCTATAGTTGCTCTTTAAGTATTAACCCGTTCCGCCCGACTTCGCCGACGTCCGCGCAATTACGCAATACAGATTTTTTTACTCTATGTATTTGCATTTTTTTTCTTTTATACATTAACGCATTGAATATAAATAAACCTTACCTTTCTTATTTTTGCATAAAAACGAATAATAACACAGCTCAACAACAAAATTTTTTTGTTTCGTTGCCAAGGAAATTCGTACGAATTAGGGTATTTTGGGGTTGCTGAATTCCAAAATGAAGTAGTTTTCCGATTTGGCTCTAGTTCTTGAGATAATGAATACCTCAATTAATAGGAAACGTAACCATAACGCGTGCATATGGGAAACTACCGGAACATTCTAGATGGTGAGACACGCGAATATTCTTAGTGTTTACTCCGCGATCATTCTAGAATATTCCCCTCCGTATATAAGTCATCGGCCACCCAACCAGTAGTTTGGTTGACCTTTGGTTGGCCTTTGGTTGACAGGGGAAAAATCATCCTCCACCACTTCATATCAAGCTGGGACTAATGAAACAATTTGTTAAGGCCTTGGACAAAGATGGCGATTGCTTCAAATACATTTGTAGATCGTTCCCTGGACCAAGTATGGAAAAACTAAAAGCTGGAATCTTTGATGGCCCTCAAATCCGTACACTTATCAAGGATTCTAATTTCATAAAATTTATGAATGGTGTTGAAGCTTCTGCCTGGTGCAGTTATGTCTCAGTTGTCAAGAACTTCTTGGGTAACCACAAAGCAGACAATTATGAAGAACTGGTGCAAAACATGCTCACAAACTTTGAAAAGTTGGGTACTAATATGAGCTTAAAGGTACACTTTCTCCATAGCCACTTACACAGATTTCCGGATAATCTTGGTGATTTTAGCGAGGAACAAGGGGAGAGGTTTCATCAAGATATCAAGGTGATGGAGGAAAGGTATCAAGGCAGAGGACAGACACATGATGGCAGACTATTGCTGGAACCTCCAACGTGATTGTCCTGATAACCCACATAAAAGAGAATCGTACAAACAGAGATTTACTATACATTAATTGTAATTATGCGAATCAGCTTACTGTGTTTATCTGTTATTATACCGAATAAAATGCCATTATGTATTTCATGTTTTACTTTTGTATGATTTGAGACAATTTCAATGCGATTTGTAAGTAGGCTCCGCCTGAACATTAATTTTTTGCATTTTTACGTGTTTCAATGGGTGTACCAATTATCTCATAAATTAGAGCCAATCTAGCAAAACCGATGTTATATTCGGAATCAGCACCACAGAGTTACCCCAAATCACTCTAATATGATTGGCAATAAAATGAGTGTTGACCAGTGTAATTATCTCATAATTCATAAAAAATAGAATTTTTTATTTTATTCCTATTTTGTGAATGGATAAAATAATGTATTAATCTTGATAGTCTTTTTTAAATTGCTAAATGCTAAAAATTTGATAAATGATAACTAAAATAGTCATTTTCAATTAATGTTATTTTTATTTATTTCTTTATTTTGTTGAATTTTATTTTACTATTTTTTATTTTATTCATATTTTTGGAATGGATAAAATGTTTTATTTTTTAAAAATATAATATTGTAAACATTTTTTTAATATCCATTTAATAGTACCGTAATGATCAAGCTATCGCCTTATGGAAATAATATTTATTAAGTATTTAATATTTATATATATATTCATTTTGAAGATAATAGCGATCAGAAAAGTTTGCACAATTTTTCACCATGAATCTAAATGTATGCACAACGAAAATTTCTCGCGCACGCGAACTAAAAAAAATTAGAGGGAACATTGCCCGTTGCCCACGTCGGGCTTGCATCATGAAAAAGAAAAACTATGGTATTTGTCATTTACCATTACTTATTCGGACTATAGTGGATTTAATTATCCCAGAGAGTTCCTTGTTCCATGCACGTCGTCTGTGTATCATATATATATATTATATATATGAATAGAAACGACATAAGTATTAAGGAACGTTTCTGCACACGAGGAGGAGAGATAACGAAATAATGAAAAAATGAGGCGAACCGCCTGGAATCGAACCCAGGGCCTTCCAATTGCCGGAAGGCGGTTCGCCTCATTTTTCATTATTTCGTTATCTCCTCCTCGTGTGCAGAAACGTTCCTTAATACTTATGTCGTTTCTATTCATTTATATACTGCGCGGTCATTGCAGTTATTTGCGCATATTCACGATTTGCGAGGGTGCTCTCTGAGGGCATTGGTTTCTGCCCTATTTGGGAGAATTTCGATTTGTGATTGAGTGAGGTCCGTAGCATAATGGTAGAGCGTCCGACCGCAATTGGAAGGCCCTGGGTTCGATTCCCAGGCGGTTCGCCTCATTTTTCATTATTTCGTTATCTCTCCTCCTCGTGTGCAGAAACGTTCCTTAATACTTATGTCGTTTCTATTCATTATATACTGCGCGGTCATTGCAGTTATTTGCGCATATTCACGATTTGCGAGGGTGCTCTCTGAGGGCATTGGTTTCTGCCCTATTTGGGAGAATTTCGATTTGTGATTGAGTGAGGTCCGTAGCATAATGGTAGAGCGTCCGACCGGCAATTGGAAGGCCCTGGGTTCGATTCCCAGGCGGTTCGCCTCATTTTCATTATTTCGTTATCTCTCCTCCTCGTGTGCAGAAACGTTCCTTAATACTTATGTCGTTTCTATTCATTTATATACTGCGCGGTCATTGCAGTTATTTGCGCATATTCACGATTTGCGAGGGTGCTCTCTGAGGGCATTGGTTTCTGCCCTATTGGGAGAATTTCGATTTGTGATTGAGTGAGGTCCGTAGCATAATGGTAGAGCGTCCGACCGGCAATTGGAAGGCCCTGGGTTCGATTCCCAGGCGGTTCGCCTCATTTTTCATTATTTCGTTATCTCTCCTCCTCGTGTGCAGAAACGTTCCTTAATACTTATGTCGTTTCTATTCATTTATATACTGCGCGGTCATTGCAGTTATTTGCATAATAATATAATATATATATATATATCGAAATCTAGGAATGTGCTATGCCTAAGTTTTGGCAGTATAAATTGATAAATCGAGGCACTTTTGGTTGCATGCTTCCGTATTCAGCAATTGTCAATGTACAGGGTGTCCACAATGTCTTGTCACTCCAGTAAAATACTAACCGATTTTCATTTTTCTTTCAGACCCATTTGAAATGTGTGACAACAGCAATTATACGATTGAACGCATATTGGCTCGTACCCGCGTCCATGAGCGACCACGTAATGGCAAAACCATTGAAAATGTTTGTACAGACTCCACGTAAAATATTAACTGATTTTCGCTGTTCTTTCAGACCAATTTATCACTTAGATGGCCTGCCAGATCTTGGTTTATCTTTTACAGTTGCTGTTGTGAACAGTTTCTTTTCCCCTCTCAACAGAGGGGAAAAGAAACTATTCACAACAGCAACTGTAAAAGATAAACCAAGATCTGGCAGGCCATCTAAGTGATAAATTGGTCTGAAAGAACAGCGAAAATCAGTTAATATTTTACTGGGGTAACAAGATAGTGTGGACACCCTGTATTTTCAGTATTTGGAAGTACATTCCATAGCTTTCCATTAAATGCAACAGTTTTGGGATCATCTGAAGATCAGGGACCCCAGCCTTCTTTTGTTAGCCTTATAAGGCTAACTAACGAAAATATCACGACCTAACCTAACCAATCGTTAGATTAACTGTACGCCCTTGACGATTGGTTAGGTTAGGTCGTGATATTTTCATTAGTTAGCCTTATAAAGCTAACTAAAGAAAGCTGGGGGGCCTGACTTTTAGGTGATCCCAGTTTGCCAGTTTTGGGTTAATTTGTAAAGCAGTGATTTTACGAGTATCAGCTGGAATCAACAATGAATTTTACATCAGGCATAATTTCTCATGTCAGTTCCGTAGAGTACATATACACTCTTCTGGCGAACGTGGTTTGTACTCGAATATCTTGTCAATCATTTGAAATAGAAATTAATTCAGTAATTGAACCTTATATTCTCTATATTAATTTTTGGAAAATAATTGCCTTTAACTGTATAATGTTCATATAAATTATGCGAATGCATAAGTGTACAAATACTGTACGCACATACATGTATACATGTACATATGAATACAAAATCTAAAGTAAAATTATTATTTATTCAGATGGGTCCTTAAGGGACCAGAGCTTAGGCCTTTAGTTGGCCTTTTGCCCTAAGGTTTGAACTAAACTACCATCTAAGTTCTAACAATAATTAGTCACGTCCTCTGGTGTAAATCCCGTCAGTCTGGCGATTGGTTTAATAAAGCTGGTAAAGACTGAACTTTTTAATTATGTCTTTTGGTGATACCTGTAAGAAACAAACACCCTAAAGCACTAAAGCAGTGGTTCCCAACCTCGGGTCGCGACCCAATTCAGGGTCGCGGGGGTCCTCAAGTAGGGTCGCGAAGGGTTACTATATTCATTATTTCTTAATTCAACTTATATTTATATGCATATTTAAATTTTATCATGAACCTGAGGGTTGGGATGTCCGTTTGATGAATAGACTGAACATGCCTAATGGAGGTGGTGTCTCATCATGTTCCCCACATTTAGGACAGCATAGAGAGTTCATTTTACCTATATAGTACAGGATCTGGCTTAGAGTTCGTATAAATTTCTGGTGCAGAGGTTTTGACGACTGATCTAGACTAATTTTGGGGCGTAGAATCCAAATTACCATTGCACCAAATTGGTGCGAAAGTGGTCAAAATGGCAAAAAATTGGCAAAAATGGCAAAATTTTATAAGTTTTTTGTATTTTTGTCATATTCTTGAGTTGAAAATTTTTTTAAGGGCAATTGTTTGTTTGAGAATCTGTGTTTGTAACATACTGCTGCCTGAACCAAGAAAACTGACAAAAATGTCAAAAAATAACAGCAAAAATAGTAAAAAATTAAGTAAATATTGTCAAAAAATCGCAAAAATGAAATTTTTGGCTATTTTAGTGCATAAATTGGCTCTAACCAATCTTATTGAACTAAAAGTCAAGAAATTAGATATTAATAGCTCTACTAAAATTTCCTTACACAAAAACATGTACAAATGTCTAAATTTTGGGTTACAATGATTAAAAATGGTTGTAGAATATTTGAAAAAATAGACAAAATATAAAAAATAGTGCTAATTTTATAAAACTCTTAGGTTTGCATGTTGTAAAAGACTGTGAGATAAGATCATGTATTACACTGGTATGCATCAATTTTGCTGTCAAGGGTTTTGTAAGTGATTCTTATAGAGTTTTTCCTGCTGATTTCGAATCTGCAATCCGTTTTTCTCAATCAGCTCAGGTTATCCGGCTATAGCCTCATAAGTAAAATAGAATTTTTCGTGATTTTGTCAAAGCGGAATTGGAACAGTAACATCTATCATCACTTGTTTCACTTGTATAATATCTTTTTTTACTTTTCAGGCATATAGATAAAATATTTCATAATGAATAGAGCGTGTAAAAATGATCCCAATAGATTCTGCTACATATGTGGGACGGTTACCATGCCAAATAACCAGTCCCAAATCACTAAATTTGTGAAGACAATGTATAGAGCATACTTTGGAATTAAGCTAGGGGACCAGGACAAAAATTTCGCCCCTCATATGTGCTGCAAGACGTGCATTGAAAATTTGAGAAGATGGAGCAAAGGCAGAGCGAAATCTTTGCCTTTTGAAATTCCCATGATTTGGAGAGAAGGAAAGGTTCACGTGACAGATTGCTATTTCTGCATGACAAACCTCCAAGGTGGGCTTATAAATTTATTTTTCTTAAATATTTTGAAATCCTCGTATGAAACTTGACATAATATTCACCATATATAGCATAATATTCACCATAATGGTAATCATACATTTACATACACATATTGTTATAGAAAATACATTTACACATACATATTGTTATACAAGTTACATTTACATATACAATGATTGTATATTTTCTTTCTTTTTCATTCATATTGTCCCCGAAGGGACAATATGAATGAAAAAGAAAGAAAATATACAGACTCCATCGACCTATTTCATATCTTACAGACCGCAACCTTCCCTCACGATCCGCCACTGTCTGAATGCTTCTTCTATTTCATATGCAAGTTTTATATCCATGTTTCTGTGTTTCTATTTTCAGGAGTTAACAAGAAGAATAAACACATTGTTGTATACCCTGACATTCCTTCTGCTATGAGACCTGTACCCCATGGTCCTGGAATTCCAATACCCGACCCACCTCAAACCCTGGACTTCGATGATTCTGATGATGAATCAATGACCAATGCCAATGACCAGTCCCAGTCGTATATACCTCAAAATACCGCTTCAAATGAGCCGAGGCCTCTCAACCAGGCCAAACTTAATGATCTTACCATGGATTTAGGACTTTCCAAATTAGCTGCCGAGATCTTGGGCTCACGACTTCGAGAGGACAACTTGCTGGCTCCGGGAACAACATTCTCCTGGTATAGGAAACGAGAGGAAGAATTCCGCAAGTTTTTTGCAGTGCACGAAAATACCTCTTCCTTAGTGTACTGCTGCAATGTTGAGGGGCTAAGCGAATCCTTGGGCCTGCATATAACGCATCAGAATGGAGGCTATTTATAGACTCGTCTAAACGAAGTTTGAAAGCAGTACTTCTCAACATTGGGAATAGGGTTGCATCAGTCCCTGTAGCACATTCCGTACAACTTGAGAGCTACGATACATGAAAATTTTACTGGATGCTCTCGTATACGACCAACATAACTGGAGGATCTGTGGAGATTTGAAGGTAATACTAAATCATAAGTAAACTATTGCTATTGACTATGTTGTTTTTCCAAAGGTTATTTGAGAGCGTATAAGAACACTTAACTTCCCCACAGAAGTGATACAGTCCAATGCATAGATTTTTTTATCTGATAGAACAAATTCTCTAAATTCTTTAAATATTTTCATTTTTTTTCAGATTGTGGCATTTGTATTGGGAATGAAGGGGGATACACGAAATACCCATGTTTCCTCTGCAAATGGGATAGCCGAGCGGATGAGAAGCACTATGCACAGCGTGAATGGGCATCCAGAGAGAATTTTGAACCTGGGTCGCATAATGTCGTTTCAGTGCCCCTTGTACCACCAACAAAAATTTTGCTCCCACCACTTCATATTAAGCTGGGCTGATGAAAAATTTCATCAAATCAATGAATAAGGAGGGTTCAGCATTCCGATATCTCGAGAGTAAATTTCCCATATATCTGATGCTAAACTAAATGCTGGGGTTTTTGATGGTCCTCAAATTCGAACTTTGATCAAGGATACTCAGTTCGAAAACGCAATGACTCCAACTGAGAAGAATGCCTGGCAGGCATTCAAATCAGTTGTCACTGATTTTCTTGGCAAGCGTAGAAGTCCAGAATACGAGTCCGTTGTCGAAAACTTGATGGAAGCTTTCAAAGCTCATGGGTCGCGCATGTCCATAAAAATGCACTTTTTGTGGTCCCACTTGGACTATTTTCCTGAAAATTGCGGGGTTATAGTGGAACAGGGTGAACGATTTCACCAAGATATCAAAATAATGGAAGAGAGGTACCAGGGAAACTGGGATATCAATATGCTGGCGGACTATTGCTGGTGTTTGAAGCGAGACGTGCCCGAAGAAAAACACAGACGGAAAGCCAAAAAAACTTCATTCCTTCCTCAATAAACTTTTTTCCATATTCATTGTATGAATAAAAGTATTTATTCAGACAATGTTTTCATTTTTCACGAGTGTTCTTATAATATTACTCGTATCTACAGTGTTTAAGCTAAAAAAATCAATAAATTTTGGGATAAAATTGGACTTATAATAAATGGCCAATAGAGAAAAAACCTGACCTGATTGAGGAAAACCAATGTCATTTTCGAATTTAGCATGGTCGAATTATATAATATGAGTTGAAAAAACCCTCACAGCAGACAAAAAAATTTCATATGCATACCAGTGTTATTTCTGATGATGAAGTTGACTGAAAATCTTGCAAAAGTGGCAAAGAGTTTGGCAAAAATGACAAAAACTGTCAAGGCCGCTTATGTGATTGAGAAAGAGTGTTACCGTCACTCAGGTGCATCTTCCCAGTGCAGCACCACGGCAATGGGCTAAGTTATAGCTAACTTAGTGGGAACGACCTCATTTAATGATGAGGCCCCATTTTTTTTTTTTTTCTGTTTTTTGTTTATTTGAAACTTTTATTGAAACATTATTTACAAATAAAAGCACTATGGCTTTTGTGGTATCATCTTCCGACACCATGAAAATGAAACAGAAGTACAATGTACAGATTTGTTCATCTGTAATTTTATTCAGTTACCTGCTGAAATTCAGGCGTTAGGATTTTGGCATGTTCTTTGATTGCACTTGCAGAATGAGCAGCATGGTATGGATGACGCAGTGCAAGGGCATTTTGACCTCTTGGTACAGGTTTTGCAGCTGCAAGGTTCAATCAAATCCTGAGGTTTATCTGGGTAATCGGTTAGTTGAGGTTCCAAAAGTCCCTCATCAGACTTTACGTAACCATAGTCAAGTGGATTTAAATTTTCAGATATGGAGCCATATGGAGAGTCAAGCCAAAGTTTGCACTGAAGATATGCCCGTTTAATATGCAGTCTAATACTTTTTGAAGAGCAAGGAAGCTGAGTAAAATCGATTTTGTCCCCAGTTTTGTAGTATTGCTCAGATCTTAGTTGATCAAATGATATGGATTTTGACTTGGGTTTGATGCAATGAACCAGAAAGTTTTCGGCACCTTCGATTATTTCCTCTGTAAGTGGTTCCTTGCCAAAGTCCTTAATTTCATCAAAGTAGTTTGACTGCTTCAGTGCACTAGATTTTGTGCCTACTTTACTGACACTGTCACAGCCAGTTAAAGCATGCAAGGCAGGTAAAACTTGGATCAAATCGTTTTCAAGCTTTTGATGCAAGCCATGCAGAGGAATGATTTTGCGACTTGTTCCAGAGCCTTTAACAAACCATAATTCCTTCAGGCCATGCTCAATCCATTTTGTTAAATGGTAGATGAGGCACACAAAGATATCAGTATCACTGGTAGCTACTGAAACTGTAGCTCCACCACCAGGCATTGCTTTATCCACCACATAGTTTACATGTAACATCACTTTGTCATCTGCTTCTTCTTGTGAAGAACAAAGCTCAGGAATTTCGCAGACCTTCCCATTTTGGAATTGGACACAAACTTCAGGTTTTTCAAGAGTACCACCTCCCAGTACAATTACTTTATCTCCATGGTAGTTTTCCATGAAAAAGCCGACAAAAATTTTGGAAGTTTGCCTTGTTATCTGTGGAACTCCAATACTTGTTGAAGTCAATTGGAAGCCTCTGCTCAGGTGATGTTATGGAAATTTGTATTTTCGAATGCGCAATTGATCGTCTCATCCGTTCTCCAGTCTTGATGCTTGAAGCCTTGTAATTTTCAAATAAGATATGAATTGTGGTTGACTTGGATCCCATACTCAAAAACATATTTAAAAGTGATTGTGCAAATTCACCAAATGTTTTCAACATTGCTTTTTTCACCGGGAATTTCCTTACTTGAGCCATAAAATCTATGATCATTGCATCTTCACCCAGTTTCTTTTCAAGTTCCGATCCCAATTCCGATTTCTTAGATTTCTTCAAAAAACCATCACTGTCTACAAGAAAAAATGGAAGAGGTGTAATTTCATGGAAAAGTAATTGATTCAATGGAAATTCCCTGAGCTGAGCAAATGCAATGTAGTTCAGTGCTGCAATGGTTTCTTTTTTTATGTCATATTCCTTTCGTTTTCTGGAAGTGTTCCTCGCTGTTGCGGGTTTTTGCCTCTTAATTGCTGCAAACAAAGTTTCTGTTTTTTTCTCAAGCCGTTCGGTTTTGAAATTCTTGTAAGCAACATCTCCTCTATCCAGGCAAGTAATGTGATATGTATAAGACTCTTTATCCTCTTCACCGGTAGCAATGTTTCTGAATGGTTTGCCATCTAATGTTTTGCTCAATGTGTTTCCAACTTTGTAAATGTACTGTTGAATAGCTTGGACATTACTGGAGCTCGATAAGGCATGGCTCTTGGAGTATTCATGATGAATATCATACTCGTCACGATTTTCAAACTGGCCGGAACCTCTCATTTGTGAAGAATATAAGTCCTTCTCATGTTTAATAATATTCCACAGTGCCACTGCTTCCTTTCTCCGAGTAAAGCCAATTAATCCTCCGGACACTTTTGCAGGCTTATTATAATGTTGCTCAAGTGCCTGGTCCATTGGAACTCCACTACATTGTCGTGTCGTTCTCCTCACTACAAAACCACCACTAAGGAATGATTTGTGGAGATCAGGAAAATGTACCTCAAGGTTTAAACAATCCTCAAAGAAGATTGGTGCCCATCTGGCGTAGTTGGTTCTATTGTAGGCGAAGAAAAGTGGGATTGATCTCTGTATGGAAGAAAGAAATAGTGACCAATCACCTGCCCGCATTGAGTAGGTTAAATCTCTGATGATTGGATACAATCTATTGGTAAAATGATACCAGTAATGAAAGTTTTCATTACTATCAGACCTCTGCTTTATATATTGTTGAAAGGATTGAGACAGAGTATATATCGAAGACTTAAAGTCGTCCCATTGCTCTTGTTCTGCAACCATAATTGAAATTTTAGTTGCAGCATCTTGATATAAGTTACGGTGTTCATCGACACTCAAAAACCCATCGAACATAATGCTTGTTATTGCTTCGTGCACGAAAGATAATCCTTGCTTGGCTCTCACATAATGATTGCCATTCATAACGGATTTTACTGTGTCTGGACCGAAACATTCGCTTTCAACCAAAACAGATTCAATTCCCGATATATGAAGATAAGATCCAATACAAGCAAGTACAATCTTCTCAAAATGGAATCCACCCAATCCGATAAACAAATTACTGAACAGATCTTTTTCAGGAGCTGAATTTCCTTCGCAATAGCATAAACTCCTTCATCACACCACAGTGCACCGTATGGCTTATTCTGCTGCTTAAGC
Source organism: Bathynomus jamesi (assembly GCA_023014485.1). Classification (NCBI taxonomy): domain Eukaryota; kingdom Metazoa; phylum Arthropoda; class Malacostraca; order Isopoda; family Cirolanidae; genus Bathynomus; species Bathynomus jamesi. The sequence continues at coordinate 68,284 of JAJOZX010010742.1, read as the reverse complement.
ACGTCCTGAAAGTTAATCATTGTTGTAAAAATGGTATCAAATTCAGTTGCTTTGTATGGCAGTATGGGAGTGAACGCAATAGTTGTAGGCTTCAAGCTATCTCCTACAAAAGGGCTTTTGACAGCAACAAAGCTTGGAACAAAGTCATCATTATCAGTATTTGAGTTAGTTGAAGAGCCCTGTATTGTGGTTGTTCTATGTTTGTATCGCATCACAAACCACAGGAAATGGTCGAGATTAACAGTCTCTAGTAAATGATCGTTTGCCTTGTATTCAGAGACTTGGAAATCTTGACTTATTGTACCTCGTTCATGTCTTGGTCCAATCGAGATAATTTCTTGGCAAGGAAGAACGCTTTGTAACTTGCCAAGCCGGAGGGTTGACTCTGGAGCTTCACTGATCTTATTAGTATGCTGTTGTGTTGGTGCAGAGCTTAATGGAGCATTTTGGAATAAAACTAGCACCGTATCGTGTGTCGAACCAATTCCAGACAAGGTATTTTCCAAGGTGTCAAAATTATCCATTGCTGCTTGAATTGGATGGTTTTGATCAAATACTGGAGGAACTGGAACTCTATGTGAACCACATAAAGATATTGTACGTTTTGCTAGTGCAAAATTTATTTTGCGAACTTCTTGATATCCTACACAAATGCTCCGTTTGTTTGCAATTTCAATAAGATCTTTAGACTGTGACAGGTTATGTATAGTTTGAGCAAATCCGACATGCAATGGGGTGGGCTCCAAACCATTATGAAGGATGTAAAACAACATCTGGAAGATAGTGTCACACTTCAGCATCAACTGATTGTTGCTATCTGATACATTCCGGGTGGAAAACAAATGCTGAAGAAATTCCATCCATATTGGAGGACGTTCATTTTGGAAGCGTTTTAAGGCTAGATCAAGATCGTTTGGATCACAATAGCTAGAGCGTAAACCAAAACTGTAAGTTTTTAACTCTTTCCTTAGGTCCTTAGCAACGTTTTCGACAGATGATTTCCGCAAAGTTTCAACAATTCTTGCACTCTCAATCTGGACAGAATAAACCATCTGGGATTTTCGTTTGTTGCTAGGATATGTAAAATAAATGGTGTCCTTAAATTTGTCTATAAGCAGGCTCTTAACCAAATAGTTACTGATAGATTCATCCTGGTTCAGCTTTTTATTGATCTCTTGTCTCAAGAGGTGGACACTGTATCCACAGCTTGTGAAGTCTATTTTTGAGACTACATCATTAAACACTTCTTGAACCATGTCAGTAGAACCATAACTTCATTTTCTTGCTGTCTGTTTCAAAATCGTCTCTATTCTGCAGATCATAGGCTGCAAAATGCTTCTTTATACAATTATTATGATAGAATACATCTGCAGCGAATACATCTTTTTATTCGTTCAACATCGCTACCCTGGTAAAAACATCGTCTTGGAACAAGTGAGCATAACTCGATAACTTTTGGGCACGACCTGGAGTACATATCCGAAACAAATCATGGTCAATGTTTCCACTTTCAATTTGACTCGAGATGAACCACAAAATACATACACTTTCATATCCTTGATATGCTGTGTGTTTTAATCCTTTTGCTTGAACTATTTTCTGGAGGAGTTAATGCTTCCCCTAAGGAGGAATCGGAGGGTTCAGATTCAGCATTTTTTAGACTTCTGGCTACGTTCAACGAACTTTTTATATGTTGCATAGCACGAAGTGCTGTGATACTGGATATAAGGAGTCTGACTCCAGTAAGAGCTTTCAAACGCTTGCTTCTGTCATCATTTGGGTACGCAGAAGCCAACTGAAGCAAATTTTTTATTCCATGTTCTCCGCTGCTCAAATATTTCTCTCCACTTGGGCTTTTGTTCTTCTGGCACAAGATACATTTACCAAGGTTTGAGCTATGCTTCTTTTCTGGCACAAGTTGACATAGGCTACATCCTGAAAAAATAAAATATACTAAGACTTCTTGCAATTGCAATTATAATAAACTGGTTCTATTTTATACATATAAAAATTCAGTTGTAACACATTGGTCTTTATATTTATGTTTTAAATATTCAATTCGATTATTACTTACCATGATCTATCATCTGTTGAATCACATAATGAATACAGGGATCCTCAATTTGTAGCTACTACCAATACTAAACCTGAACCACAATAAATATGACTTAGTTACTCTAAAGAAATCAAATAGATCGATTCTATAAGAAGTTCAAGCATTTTACAACAAGCAAGCCTAAGAATAACATAAAATTAGTACTATTTTTTATATTTTGGCTATTTTTTCAAGTATTTTACAACCATTTTTATCGATTTATACCCGAAATGTAGACATTTGTGCATACTTTGTTTTAATAAATTCTTGCAGAGCTATTAATATCTAATTCTTGACTATTTAGTTCGATATGATGGTTAGAGCTAGTTTATGCACCAAAATAGTCAAAAATTTCATTTTGCGATTTTTGACAATATTTACTTAATTTTGTACTATTTTTGCTGTTATTTTTTGACATTTTTGTCAGTTTTCTTGGTTCAGGGAGCAGTATGTTACAAAAACAGATTCTCAAACAAAAAATTGCCCTTAAAAAATTTTTCAACTCAAGAATATGACAAAAATACGAAAAACTGATAAAATTTTGCCATTTTGACCACTTTCGCACCAATGTGGTGCGATGGCATAGAAAAATTCGGATTCTCCGCCCCAAAATTAGTCTATATCAGTCGTCAAAACCTCTGCACCCAGAAATTTATACGAACTCTGGGCCAGATCCTAGACTAATAGTAAATTTGTGTATTCTAAGATTGCAGTGCCCTGTTATCGTTTGTAACACCGATCTGAGAGCAGCCTTCTCGAGACTTACCAGGAGTCCGGAGAACCTACTGTTCGGCTGTAGCAAAAGTGATTTGGTGTGTCGGCAGCTATCTAAATTGTCTGAGCGTGCATTTTGTTATAGGTTCGATAAGAGATGGGAATCATTGGCTCAAATGCTGAGGTTCAATCCATTCATTATCATGGAAACTAGTATGTCCCGGGACCCGCATTAGTGTTTTCCTATTTTCTCTCTCCCACAAAGGCCCCAAACAGGAGGATACCAATTGCTCCCACCTTCTCGTCTTCTGCAGGGGCATCAGAGTAGCTTGACTGCCCGAGAGAAGATATATGTCATTTATGGACAGATTCAAATGAAGTAGTTTCTCCGTTGTAAGGCCAATGACATCCACTTCCGCTTGATACAGAGTCCAGTTTTCTTAGATGCCAGTTATCTTTAATTTCCTCATGGGAAGAACCCACTTTGAGGAAGCATCCAGCGCCAGTATCTACCGCCACTTAGATGGTCTTTCCTTCAGCCATCTGTAAATGTTAGTGTAGCATCAATTCCAGACATAAAATTAACTCTGTCTGGGATTGTTTCCTCCCCCTCTATCTCAATCTTGAACTGTCTTGTCAAGGACATTGATAGGAGTGACGGAGTCTTTTGGCATCTGCAAGACAGGGATCAGTTGGTTACCCTTGTTGCAGAGTTCTACTTGACTATGTAAGGCTACCTCTCCTACCAATTCCACCCTGCCCCCAGACTCCACTTCCTTTCTAGACGGTAGAAAGCCACGTAGGCCTTGTCGGCCTCCCTCTTGAGATACACAAGCAGCAGGATATCCAGCAGCATAACTATTTTCAAGGACATTTTAGTTTCAGGAAAAAAGTTTTATAACCTACCCCACAAGGGACATAGTACACACCTCACTTCATTCTTCCTCAGCTATTGTTTTATTTTTCACTAGAAACAGCTTTTCGAAAACTAGATTTTCTAACACAAGCGAATTAGTTTTACCTTGAGAGAATTGTGTGGGCTTAACATTTACCTTTGGTTAGCTTCCGACCGAATTGTTCATTCTGACGAAGGTCAAGCTTGTCACTCCACCTTAGACCCACAGTTTAACGTGGAATCCGAACCACGCCCCATCAGCAGCCCAGCGTCTAGGCCACCCAGGGTACCCATTTATCTCCCAACCACTTTATTGTGTGGAAGGATAAACAGCTGGGTTTTGCTGCGCGCCGGCTGCGGTCATCGAGTCTCGATCCCGGGGCCGATGGATTCGTAGTCAGCGACGCTAACCACTACACCACCGAAGCGCATCACTTCATAAATTTTTTTCTTTTAAGATTGGATTATTATTTTCTATAAAATATTTTTTATATTCAAGTTTGGAAAAGATTTCAAAAAGACTTTTCGGTCGATGAAAGAAAGCCACCCCCAGCCTTCTTTAGTTAGCTTTATAAGGCTAACTAACGAAACTATAACGACCTAACCTAATCAATCGTCATTGGCGTACAGCTGACCTACCGAGTGGTTAGGTTAGGTCGTTATATTTTCGTTAGTTAGCCTTATTAAGCTAACTAAAGAAGGCTGGGGGGTTGCTTTCTTTCATTGATCCAGACTTTTTTTCATCATATATACAGTATATAAATCTTGGGTCACAAATTTTAAGAATTCAAGAGAAAAAGCATTTTAAAATCGAATTTTTGACAGACTGGCCATCATAAAAGAGAAGAAAATGAACACCGAAAATTCAAATTTATTTCTATTGTTTTTATCAATTAAAACATTAAAAAAAATATATCCGTCCATTTTTAAATTTCAGGAGTAAATTCAATAGATTCAATTTAATTTGTTTTACCTCGTGCTTTCATCACAAAACATTTGTAATCTCTAGAGTTAAGTCTGAATACGTTTAGAACTGTACAAATTTGATCCAGGCGTCGACAGAGGGTTAACCCTTCCGTAAATTGTATAATTATTAAAAACTGCAATAATCGTAGACTGAGTTTAATACAGAGACTGAAATAAAACGCACAACAAAGACACGATACACCATAGTCGGCTGAAATGAAAAATCATGCCTGAATGGATGAGACTTGCATTTCATGGAAGAACAAAGAATAAAATATTGCTAAAGTTGGAACCCTCCCTCCCAGCAATTGAAAACCTGAACACTTTTTTTTTAAGCAAGATTTAATTGTTTCGTATGAAACTAATTTATACAATATAGATTCATATTTTCAAAAATTTAGAACTATCTGTCTGTTCATAAAGAAAGATAGGTTGGTCGTGATTTGTCTTGAAAATCTAGCAAAGTCAGGCGTTTAAAAAGTATAAACACTTTTTCATTAAAAAAAAATTATAAATAATAATTAAAAAAAAAAAAAAAAAAAAAAAAATTAGACTAACACGAATGTAGATGTAGCTTGTAGCGTAAACTAACCCACTTTTTGTTTAACTTTACCTACTTTTTTTTTTTTTTTTTCTTATCTCCTTACTTGCATGTCTGTAACTCTTTCCTTGCATGTTTGTAGTTTGCATGGTATGACAGTGAGTTAAGACTGTGTTTGCATGGTTTGTAAGCGTTCTTATTTTACTTCTTTTCATTTTTTACCCCTCTCCTATATTCTCCGACTATTTTTCTGACTTGTCGGCAGTGGCCGGCGGATGATGATGGTGAGACTTTTTCCCTCTTTTTCTGAATGAATGTTAACCCACGAATGATAGGTGTTGCTCCTTACTTAACCCCTTATTCTCCTCTCTTCTCTTAACCCCCTACTCTTTCCTTTCTCTCGGGCTAGCCTTAGAGTGGATCTTAGGGTCTTTGTTAGCCTTAGCTTCTGTAGATCTGTAGATCCTCAGTGACTTACTATGTTCAAATTACAAAAAGAGCTACAATATATTCATTCAAGGACGTTTATATTTTTTATGCTCATGATAGCTAATTTATGATGCGTGGAATATATATAAGTTAACGTCGAAAATAAGGGAATTGTTGTACAGGGTGAGCCACATAAAAGCGGTCCCAAGTAAATTTTACGCATAAAAAGAAACATGAAATATTTTCTTAGGGCCGCTTTTATGTGGTTCACCCTGTATATACTTATAATAAAAACCTGAATAAATTTGTATTATCGTGTAATTTAAACATATAAGGCAATGAAAATGAAAATGCCTATTGGCTCGAAATATTGGGCACAAGGCAAATGTTGGGGGTCTGCGTTGATTATACAGTAAATATATATAATATAAGTACCTCCCCATATGCCACACACAGAGATGGGCACGATCTTGATCTTCAAGATCAGATCGTGATCTTGAAGATCAAGATCGTGATCTGATCTTGAAGATCACTTTTATTATGGTGATCTTGATCTTGATCTAAGATCACTTTATTTCTTGTGATCTTGATCTTGAAGATCACTTTAGACTTCAAGATCACTTTTAATTTCAGATTCTTAAATATGCCGCTATGCGAATGTCATTTGTTTTTTGTCCAAGCGACATCTGGTGGCAACTTTGTTCAACACCGACTGTTTATGTTTTCTGTTAGTTGGGTGACTTGCGTCATGCGTGGGCTCATGGAAGGTGTAGTTGCTGTGGAATTTAGGCTCGTAAAAAGTGTAATTTACTGTGCAATTATGTTAAAAGTGTTCTATTAATATATTATTATATAGGCATAAAATATAGCCTATAGGTCCGTATTCATAATAAATTAATTCTAAACATATTTTATTTACAGATTGAATTTTTAATAATGAGTGCAATTTTACAACTTCAACAGGCTCCCAAGGGAACCAAATATTCTAGGTTGTCACCAGAACAGTATTCAATATATTTAGATAACAATGTTGGTAATAAGGATCAATCTGTGCTATTGAACGGAAAATATTTTCAAATTGTCGAAAAAACTGGAAACAGTATCAAAGTTATTTGTAGGCAGTGTACAAAGAAAACTACAATTCTGTCTGCTGGCCTCGACTCAACAAGCAATCTTCTGAGGCACCTCAGGGTTAGTACTACTTAGTAACTAAGTAGTAAGTAGCAACATTAACATAATGGTTCAAGTCATATTTTAAGTGACTGGTGCCATACAAGACTAATGCTACATTACATAGACGTCCATTTGAATATATTGTGCACTTCAGATATTAATAGATTATGGACTAGTAACTACATTAAAAACTGCCGATATCCAACTATAATAAAACGCCAGGTGTATCTGTCTTTCTCTCTGTCTGATCCATGTCTGTAATTTCTCCTATTTAGTTACTGAAGGACGAAATTCGGCTTTCAATTTAACATAGGATAAAAATGCACTGATCATGGTGAAAATAATTTTAGTTAAAGATAACAAAATTTTAGAATCTTGTTAAGTATTAATTTCAACTAGAAGTTTGATACTCTGATAAATATTATACAGAGTGTTCAAGAAGTCTCTCCGCATGATAATAATTATTTTCTTGTGCAGAAACTACATTCGGATCTTTTGGGTGAATATGAATCGGAGAAGAAATCTCGCAAGCGTCCAGCTAAAGAAGAAGATGCCAGCGGCAGCAATGCTGGCCCTGCCAAAATTGCCAAGCAGTCAACACTAAGCATGTTCCACATTTCCAAGCAAAAACCAGGACCACCAATATGCAAGGATATCCTTGAAAAGAAGATTCTCTCGCTTGTGGCTAATGGGCTCCTACCATTGAGCCTAGTTGAACTACATGAATTTAAGGATCTTCTTTCATGTTAGTATAACTCAAATATTTTGCTATTTTTTCCATAGCTAATATCTGATTAAAATAATTAATCATATTATTTGTATGAACATTAGACTATCGCTAGCCTAGCTAAATATTTTGATATTTTTTCCATAGCTAATCTATTGTATTTGTTTTAATTTTTAAATATTTTTTTCAGACGTCAACCCGGCTGTTCAGGTGCCATCTAGACGCACCCTGGCTAGATCTCTTGCAACAACAACCAGTACAATGAAGGAAGACATACAAGCAAAACTGGCAGCAGTTGACCATGTGTGTGTTACATGCGACATATGGTCAACTAATCACCGCAGTTTCATGGGAGTCACTGCGCATTGGGTATGCTATTGATTTAGTGTAGTATTTTTTATATAATTGATAAATTGACCATTGGTGATAGACTGATAGTCTGATAGACTTATAGTATAATCTTTTCAATTATTCGACATGTGTTCCTCATTCATTAATTTGGTGAGTCTTCATTTTGCTGTGATTCACAGTAATTTCACACTAATTCACTGATTCTGTCATCTGTCATTGTGTCTGATTCACAGCAAAATGTGGAAGAGTCCATATTCACAGGCTGTGAATATGGACTCTTCCACATTTTGCTCTTATGGGATGGGTCACTGATGTGGTGGTATGGTAGGCGACTCATCGCTGAATTGCCTCCTTTATATCACATAGTTCTTCTCTTCAATGTTGGTGGCGCAGTTAGCTGGTGCGTGTCTAACTAATATTATTAAATTAAGCTTAAAAAAATGTTCATACAAACATTGATTTTATATTCTTACATTACAGATCAATGATGACTTGTCGCGAGGATCAGCTGCACTGGCATGCCGAAGATTTCGTGGAACACATAGCTTTGATAAAATTGCTGGAATATTGGACAGGATCAACTCGGAGCATGGTTTATCTTATAGAAAAGTTGTATCTACAGTCACCGACAATGCATCGAACATGGTGAAATGCTTTAAAGAGTTCGGTGTTCGTGTTCAGAATCGTACTGACGACATTGATGAAGATGATGCAGATGAAGATGATGATGAAAAGATTCAGATGAAGAGGTTATCATCAGCAACTTTCCTGAACATTCAGGAGAGCATGGAGAGGAGTCAGTGAAACTATCATCCCATATTCGATGTGCCTCCCACACATTGAACTTGGTAGCAACAACTGATGCAGATAAAGGACTGAATTCACCTGGACTAAAGAAGATAAAGCATTCTGCAATGCGAAAATGTTCGGCGCTGTGGAATGCTGCTGGTAAACCCAAGTCAGCAGAAAAAATACAGGAAATAACTGGCGTCCAATTTAGGTACCCATGCGTCACCCGATGGAACTCAATGTACGACTCATTAAGCCAAATATATAAACATAAGAACGACGTGAATGTAGCTCTTGAAGAACTGAATCTACCCATCCTCAAAGACAATGAATTGGAATTTATTTCAGAATATTTGTCTGTTCTAAAACCAATTGCAGCAGCCCTCAACAAATTACAGGCAGAGAAAGAATGCTACTACGGTTGTCTTCTTCCAACAGTCCTAGTGACTCAAGATGCCCTCGCAAGATTGGAGCCTATCCAACCAAACGACCTGCGCTTGAGACACTGCATGCCATTACTGGCAGCAGTCGTCTCTGGCTTCAATGCCAGATTTGGTCATTTTTGTCGTTGAGCCCGAGGTAACTGATGCCGTTTTGGCCTCAGTATCTCATCCGTATTTCAAACTTAGATGGATATCATTGTTGCAAGGGCCTAATTTCGGCGATCATGAAGCAATCAAGTCTCAAGTAAAAGACAAGCTGCAAATGGCTGTAAGAAATTGTAATTCTGACAGCAGTGGTAATAGTTCGGTGAACTCAGACTCATCATCTGAAGACGATTTCTTCAGAACTATGGACGGCTCATTCTCTGCTCCTAACAACAAGGAAGACTTGGAAGTCCTCAATTATTTGCAGGACACCAGTAAGGCACTCGACTCTTTAGATAGGTATCCTGCTATAAAGAAGATCTTCAAGAGGTATAACACCACGCTACCTTCCTCTGCATCAGTGGAACGGTTGTTTCGTTTGCTGGCATGGTTCATAGCCCCAAACGAAGTCGTCTCTCGGATGGTAACTTTGAACAATTGGTTTTGCTGAAAGCAAATGTTTACAGCGGTTGAACATTAAATTAACACTCTTAACTTGCGGTTTTTACCCTTATATTGTCAGTAATTGCGTACTGCAGTAAAACTGTAAAATTAAATTCTATGTAAAAAATGTTTACTTATATATGCTGACCATTCATTGATAGGGTTATGGACCTGGTGAAATGAGAATTGAGAAAAATAGAACTAAAAACTATATGTAGGTCATTTAATAGTTTTTTCTTTGCTGATAAGTTATGATAATACTAAGTTTTAAGTTTACCACCTGAAAAACTGAAAGGGGAATCGTCAATCCCGTGGTTTAGATCAGGTGACATGGGTAGGATGCGATGCTTGTATTGCCTCAGCCCTCAGGGGAGTATTAGGAGTGATACTTTTCAGGAGTGATTAACAAAATAATTTGTTTTTGTTTACTCTACAAGAGTACAACTTTTTTCAATTCATATAAAAGTGATCTTAAAAAGTGATCTTGAAAAGTGATCTTCAAGATCACGATCTTGATCTGGATCTTCAAGATCACATTTTTCTGGTGATCTGATCTTGATCTTCAAGATCACATTTTTCTGGTGATCTGATCTTGATCTTCAAGATCACCAAAGTTGGTGATCTTGCCCATCTCTGGCCACACAGTAGTCGTCACTATCAAGTTCGCTGTCAATACTGACATCAGACTGCACTTCTGGATCGCTGCTCTCATTATTGAAGGTATCCACCTCCACTGATGTCTTCTTTCCTCTTTTCAGTCTTCCAAAGACCTGGTTTTTTATTTTGACCAATTGAATCGCTGGATTTCTCAGCAAACGTGAATACATGTTTAATGTCTCTGAAGGTTGGAACGAATCCAGCCTTTTCCAAATTCTGAATGTACTGCACCAACTTCTGTTCGTTTTCTTTCCTCAAATTGGGTTTTAATGAGCTTACCCTTTTTCGATGCGTCGTATTAGTGTGCACAGTGGGATGTTGTAACGATTGGAGATTTCGTTTGTGAATCCTTTCACTTCAGCAACATCTTGCGCGGCATTCTTGTCTTGTGCTGACTACTGCCCTTTATCGATTTTCTAGTGTAGGTACGAAGCATTTTCTGCAAATAAAAATGATACGCAGCCATTTGACATCTTCTCCCTACAAAAATAGGCCATCTCACCCCAATCACTGGGGAAAGATGCCAATCCTAATAGTACAAACCTAAGGACAACATGGCTGCCGCCATAAACCGCCTAGGCCATTCTTTAGGAACTACATTTATAATCTTTACTCTTTTACACTATTCAATTGCGCTTTCTTCACTGTCAGTTACATTTACAGTTACAGTTACAAAACTATGGACGTCTGCAATAGGGTTCTTTGCCTTTTCTGTATAATTTCATAGGGAAAAAATTACTTTGAGCTTTCCGTTTTCGTCTCCGATTCCTTCGTCACCATTTGTGCAACTTTGCAAGGTGGTTTCTACATGGTACTACCATCTGACGGAAACCTACGTGAACTAAAGCGAATATGGCCTATTCCCGGTATGCCATCTTCCTCCGATTGACGTCATATATAATTTTTTTTTATAAATATAATAATTAGGGCTGTCACAATTAACTGCTAAATTTTTTGACCTCTGATAGGGTTTTTCTTTCGTTTGATTAGTCGATCAACTTATCAAAATCATCCTGAAAAAACATATCATATTTGATGAAACGTTATATATATATATATATACAGAGTGGCGCAAAATTCGCGCATCATAGGAATTTTCAGTGTTGATTATAATATATTATTTTTTTTCTTTTAGGTAGGGGATGGCTGCGAAATTAACATTAGACGAGAGGGTGAGCTTGGTTTTAATGTATGGAATACCAGGTACAACAAATCGATGAATTGGTACAGAATTTAAATTCTGTACCGATTCATGTACCGATCGATGAATCGGTACAGAATTTAAATTCTGTACCGATTCATCGATTTGTTGTACCTGGTATTCCATACATTAAAACGAAGCTCACCCTCTCGTCTATTGTTAATTTCGTAGCCATCCCCTACCTAAACGAAAAAATATATAGTCTATTATAATCAACACTGAAAATTCCTATGATGCGCGACTTTTGCGCCACCCTATATATATATATATATACAATTTAGTGGTGAACCGGATATCCGCATCCGTATCGTTTTTAACATCCACATCCGCATCCGCACTTCTGACTGCGGATGTTATGCGGATATTACCTTTAATAAATTATGCAATTTACAATTAAATTAGCTTATAAAGTAGCTTATAAGGCCCAGTCATGCACATTTCATGTAAAGTATTAATTATTAATGAACAAACAAATACATAAACGTCAAAATATAAATACGTGGTAACACAGAAAATTGAATGAAACTTGTTTCATTGAATTTTCTGTGGCTGAAACTCTTGAGAAAGTTATTATTTTTATCATAATGAAAACATTGATATTAATTTTAATTCTTATGCATTGCCTGCCATAATAGTAATATCACGAAATTTGAAAAATTATGTCATATATTCATAATTCTATATTATATTGATAGATTAACTAAATATTCGCATCCACATCCGCGGATATTGAAATTAAAGATCCGCATCCGCATATGTTGAAAAACTGACATCCGGTCCACCACTAACACTCTAACAGTCAAACTTAAATTATGAGAAGTATAGCTAAAGTGTAAATAATTATAAATAATATTCATTGGTTTTAATTAAAATCTAAAAGCATAAACGGCATTCAGTGCTGACATTGAACATAACCGCAAACAACAACAATTGATTATGGAAATTATACGAGGAATTAGATCAGCCAATTATATTTCATATCGCTTGAATTGCCTTTGGTTCTCATGATGTCGCTAATTAATAAAGAAACTGCGGGATGAAGTGCCTATTTCCCTCAAACCCGAAGATTAGGCAATTCTCTCTCTCTCTCTCTCTCTCTCTCTGATATATATATATCAGTGGCGATTTCTTAATGAATGCAACGCATGCAATGCATGTGTTAAATATGTTCTCTTTTCAGATCTAAGTAAGGATTATAATTGACAAAAATAATTTTCAGAAACTAAAAATAGTCTATGGCTTCAATCACGCATGTACTGGCTATTGGGCGGTGTAAACAAAATTATGTCTTATTTCATTAGACAATTAAGAACATTTTTCTGTACACAGATCGAAATACTTGTAGCTAAAGCATTCACTAATTCAGTCTGGGTACAGAAAAATGTTCTTAATTGTCTAGTGAAATAAGACATGATTTTGTTTACACCGCCTTGCCTTGGGCAATTTTTTAAGGAGACTTCTCACTATCCATAAGATATTTTTTTTGAGCCTCATAGCTAAATTCAAAAGGCAATATGTTTTAAAATATGCTTAGAAAATTTACTTAATATTTTTACTAAAAATAATTAAAAAGCTTTGTTCTGATTTTTTTAATTAATGAAAATAATACGGCATGCATTCAGTTTTATAGGTGCATTCACCAAAAAGTAACATCTGGCAATTCTGACAAGGCTTCTTTCCAGTACCACCGCCGCAAGCATCCACTTGTGTTCGGTGTTCCCTTTTGTGCTTTAATTATTTTGGATAATCAGTTAAATAAATTATAGCATTGTAGTGCCCATAATGACTGACGATGTGTTTAATCAATTGATGACTAGAAGATTTTACTCACTCTCTTTTGATGAGAAAAAGCGCATATTGAATAATGGCAGACCGATTCCACATTTGAATTTAAGCAAAGAAAATAAAGGCTTCACTAGGAAATTTAATCCTAAGCTGTATGATGATGTTCCCTGGTTATGTGGAAATATTTCAAATAACAAATTGTACTGTTGGTCGTGTTTCCTATTTTCAAGAGATAACTCTGTGTGGAATTCTGTTAGTCGTGGATACGACGATTTAAACAATTTACATACTGCAATTTCTCGCCATGAAAAATCTCTTGCTCACATAAATGCATTTGTTGATCTTAAAACATTTGGAAAGTCAGAAAGAATTGATTTAATACTCGACAAGCAGAAATCAGTTGCCATTTCCAGACATAACGAAGAAGTTAATAAGAATCGAGAAATTTTGAAACGTTTGATTAGGATAACATGTTTTTTAGGTATGCAAGAATTAGCATTTCGCGGTCACAATGAAGAAGAAAACGCTGACAATAGGGGTAGCTATATTGAATTGGTATTTTGTATGGGAGAATTCGATGAAAAGCTTCAAAACCATTTAAAAACTGCGACTGTTTTTAAGGGAACATCATCTGCTATTCAGAATGACATAATTCAATCTATTAGTGCAGTTATGTTAGAACAAATAAAACGTGAGCTAATCGACTGCATGTATGTGGCGATTTTATTAGATGAAACATCTGATGTCAGCTGTTTTTCTCAACTCTCTACTGTTGTTCGTTATGTAATAAACATGGAGAGATTTGTGAACGATTTATAAAATTCAATGACGTCAGCAATGATAGAAGTGCAGGAGCGATTTCTGATTTATCTATAAGGCAACTAGGTGAACTGGGCTGTTTGAAAAAATTAGTTGCTCAAACCTACGACGGTGCTGCTGTTATGGGGAGCCATCTTAATGGAGTACAAACAAAGATTAGAGAAACTGTACCAGAGGCTATTTTTCTTCACTGCTACGCCCATAAACTTAACCTTGTTTTATCCCAAGCTGTCGCTGAAATTTCCGAATGTAATAATTTTTTTTCAGTATTAGGAAGTTTGTCATCATTTTTCAGCAGTTCAACTAAGCGAACTTCAATGCTTGACAAAGTTGTTGGAAAGCGTTTCCCTAAACTGGCTCCAACGCGGTGGAACTATTCATCTCGTCTAGTTGAAAGAGTTAAGGAAAATAAAGAAGATATAATAGATCTTTTAAAAAGCATTCTTGAAAACCCAAAGAAATTTGATGAAAAAACAAAAAATAGTGCACGCGGATTGCTTGCTGGTATCGATACTTTCGATTTTAATTTTTATTAGAAGTATTTTCTTCAATTTTTCCTTTTACTGAATATCTATTTAATGTGCTGCAAACAAAATCTATGGATATTGTGTATAGCTCAATCACCGTTGAAAGCACTATGAAAAAAATCAAACAAATAAGGGATACAAAATTTGCAGATATGTGGGACTTGATAACAGAAAGATGTGGTGAACCTATATGTAAAAGGAAACAGAGTCTTTCTCCACAAGAGAAGTATAGTCAACTATTTCATGAAATATTCGATAATATACTTCTTCAAATGAAAGAGCGTTTCAGTTCAATGGAAAAATTGGAATTCATTGAGCTTTTAGATTGCAAAAAATTTGAGTTCTATGATGTTACTTTCCCAGAGAGAGCTTTTGAATCTTTGAAAAGAAGCTACAATTCATTTTTTGAGTTTCCTCGTCTCCGTTCTGAATTGTGTGTTTTATATTCGCACAAATCTTTTGCCAAAAAGAATGTTGCTGAGCTCCTAAAATATCTACTGGAAAGCGAAATGCACAAAGGTCTTAAGGAAATATATAAATTGACGAATTTGATTCTAACTATACCAATATCGACAGCAAGTGTTGAGCGATCATTTTCTGCGTTTAAAAGAATTAAAAGTTATTTACGGAGTTCCCAAAGTGAAGAAAGGCTATCTAATCTTGCCTTAATTTCAATTGAAAAAAATTTCATCAAGAAGCTTATGGAGAATCGAGAGTACTTTTACAATTTGGTCATCGAAGAATTTTGCAGGAAAACTAGGAGAGCAGAATTTCAATTCAAATAATGCTTCACAATTATTTAAGGTAAATTTTAAATTTGTATCTTTTTCTTTAGATCAATTCGGTAACTACTATATATAAATATGTCTAATTTTTTGTTCGCATATTTAAGCCTAACATTAAATGAACTTTCCTTCAAAGAGGTCCCCAAAAGTTTGTAAAACACCTTTAACTTGCTAAGTTCTATGTAAACAATATGCAAAGTTTGGGCAAGAGGGTTAGGCGGATGTTTTTCTTCCATTCCATAACATTGCATGCCTGAACAAAAATGTCACGAGTCGCCACTGATATATATATATATATATGAAAATTATTTCACGAAGGTAACACGTGAAAAATATTTATGATGAATAAAACCACGAAGGAAAGGAAACACAAAATGGTGCTCAAGCGCTTTCGTCTAATGACATCCTCAGGAAGGACAAAGGTTGCATGCCTGGAGAAGCAGATATTATATTAGCCAACGTTTCGGGAACAGCTCTCATCTTCAGGGATAAAGATTTGAAACATTAAAAAAAAGTCTGATTACAAAAATTTTAAATTACAAATAAAACTTTTTAAATAATTATAATTTACACTTTGTTTTATGTAAGAGAAAAGGTCAGAATGCAAAATTTGAATAAAGAGAACAAAGGCTCGCTACACGAAGGCAAGAAATGACAAATTGGCTGAAAGAATACGAGCTGTGAGTAGGAAAACTCTTTTCAGTTAGTTCGTTGACTGTTATGCATTGTACAAAGGGGAGGCACTTAAATCTGTGTTTAGGGAGGGAGTACTATATTTAATGAAAAGTGCTTCTTAAATTCTGGGGGATTTCCTACCTTTCGTTTCAGCTAAAATTTTAAAATCTTTGTAGTAGATGTATGATGGCATTTATTAGTATGGAATTGAATGGCAGAGTTCTCCTTTACAGTACACCGAGATGAAAGACAGATCTGTAGCTGACGTCACTATGCGAATCGATACGCACCTTAAGCAAACGTTCGGTTGACCCGATGTATGTTCCCCGATTACATTGAGGACAGTTAAAAAGATATACAATTTTGGAGCGCACCAATTCGGGAATGGACTCTGTGAACTGAAAAATGGTTCCAATTTTCTTCACATTAATAAGCAAAAACTGAATTTGACAAATGGAAAAAGTTTGCACAAATGCAGTTTGATTCTTTTCCCAACAAGACTGAATGAGTTCCAATCTACGGAACACACATATAAAAAGGCTTTGTTTTTTGATGCATCATAATTAGGGCGGGGATAGGCCGATAAATTCCATGAAGGAATGGACGCATTTATGAAACAGTTTTATAAGATAATTATAATTATTGGCAAAGTATGATAGGTCTCGACTAATTTCACTTCATGGAAGAAAGACAACCAATCCGCGAAAATAGGCGCGAAAAATGAATGTTTGACAAGAATTAATTTTAAAATTAAATGGATAGAAACTATAAAATTTCAAACTTTGTCCGGAAATTTTTGACTCCCTATAAACATTGGTTAAAAATTTAGTTTCGTTTCGAAAGTAAAACTCTTAAAAGAAAAGTTTATTTTCTTTCTCAACATCCATCGTAAAAACAATATTAAGGGTCGAAAGAATTAATAAAATGTTAGAAAAGTTGAGTGTCTTTTCTTTTTCAGAAAGGACGAATGAGTCGTTTACGTATCGTTTATGAAAAATGGGTTTCAAATCTTCAGGGAAAAACTACTGAAGGACGCCTCTTTTAAAGTGGTATATAAACATATTGGCAAACATTCACCTAAGTAGTGAACCCATAGCCATACTATCCCCCTGTTTATATAAACGGTTTCATTAACAATAAAATGTGCGTCCAATACTGTAAGTTCTAAGTAGCGTCATAGCGTCATTTAGTAGCGTCATAACTCAATCCAGGGAAAAGTTTACGTAAAATTAATACCGCAATGGTTTCGCGGAAAGGGACATTCGTAAACAATGACTGAACGTCCTAACTGACCATAACGTGTGAATCGTAAGTATTAATTCGTCAAATTTATAGGATTTTTTTAGTAATGGAATGAAGAATTTAGCAATGGAATAATTTGGAGAACTCTAAACGGCAAGAATAGGACGTCTAGAGAGGGATATTGTGTTTACGAGTTTTAGGCAGCCCATAAAGGATGTCGAAGGAGAAACCGTAAAGTACAAAGAATTATAAACTCCTTCAGAAGCAAGATTTTAATTTTTTTTAATTTTGATAAAAAAAAAATTAGAATTTAAATTTTTTTTAAATCTTTGGAATTTTAAATTTTTTGAAAATTAAAAAACAAAATATTTTTATTTTTAAATTTAATTTTTTTTTTTACGTTTCTGTTAATTTTATCTTCAGTGAAAAATAACTCTAAAAGGGTGAAAGAATTATCTCTTCAAATTTACTTAATATTGCCATTTAATTTAAAATACATAAAACTTTAACCAACATAATCAGTGAGGTTCAAAAGAACAACTTCTTGGCCCTCATCTGTATCACAAATGACTTGATTTTTGTTGTTGGATAATTTTTTTTACTTCTAAATCCTGTTTTCTAAATAACGGGGACCGATGGGATGAACTGTTAAACGAAAGGCAAGTTTTGTAAGCGAGACCTTGAATTAGGTCAGTGGTCGGTAAACTATGATCCGCGGGTTAGAGGGTGCCCCGCCACCGTGATTTGGCTGACCCGCCAATTACTTGGTTAACCTTGATTTTGCTTCCGCCCGAACTGTTAGTAGTATAGCCGAAAAAGGGGAGAGTGCAAGAATGTTGCAAGTGATTACGTAATGTTGCAAAGGGGGTGGGGGTGTTGCAATGGGGGTGTTGCAAAAAAAGAAAAAAATGAAAAAAATGAAAAAAATACCCCAAAGGGCCCTTTGTTGCCAACCGGGGTTGCAAGGGGCATGCAACTTGGAGGCGGCGTTCTCCCCCAAGCTATTCCCCCCAAAGGGCCAGAAAGGAGAGAAAGGAGGAGAGAAAGGAGGAGAGGTGTTCACCTGGCAGGAGCCAAGTGCATATTAAGACTTCAGCTGAGTAGGCGTTGTTTTATAGGCTCCTAATCAGCCAGTTGGCTGAATCAGTCAGTTGGCTGAGCCAAGGGGGGAGGGGTACACCTGAAGGAGAGAGAGAGACACCTGAAGGAGAGAGAGAGAGAGAGAGAGAGAGAGAGAGACACCTGAAGGAGAGAGAGTGAGAGAGACACCTGAAGGAGAGAGAGAGAGAGTAGTGGCCTTTGATTGCAAGGCATGCAACTTGGAGGCGGAGTTCTCCCCAAGTTATTTTCGTTTACCTAACCTAAGAGGCCTCTAAGGGGTTTTCCCAAAGGGCCAGAAAGAGAAGGACCAGAGGTCCTTGCTCGGCTGGGAGCCGAGCTTGAATGACTCCGTCAGTCGTCTCTCGGTCTTTTATAAACCTCTATTCTGGCTGAGTTGCCAGATAGCGCCATGTATTCAGTTGCTGAGTTGCCAGATCACGCCATGTATTCAGTTGCTGAGTTGCCAGATCACGCCATGTATTCAGTTGCTGAGTTGCCAGATCACGCCATGTATTCAGGTGCTGAGTTGCCAGATCGCACCATGTATTCCAGATAGCGCCATGTATTCCAGATAGCAAAAACCATATATTAATCATCCATTTAAATAGTGTACCACAATTGAATTCAATTAAATTGTTTATTAAATAAATAATTTTTACACACTTAATTTTTATTATAAATATTTGAACAACGAAACAATATGAAAATTTATGAAACAATTCATTTAAAAGTTGAAATTAGCCAAAACACAATCCGACGAAACAAATAACGTAGTTAGCCTACACATAATTCAACCAACCATAGAAAACAGAATTATAGAAAACCAATTAGGTTTTTATGGATAACTAGTTTATCTTGACCTAAGTTTACTATAATTATATATATACATTCTTTTAAACATCTTGTGATATGTATATGTATATATATATATATATATATTAACTTTTTCTTTATTTAAAACAAGTTTGAATGTATTTACTTTGCAAACAACATGAGTAAAATTAAACGATAAATATTTTATAATTTTTTAAGATAGATAAATAGATATATATAGTGTTTCACTATAGATGTATAGATGTATATAGTGTTTTACAATAGATGTATATAGTGTTTAACGATTAGAAACAAATATAACATTAACTTGAACTTCATTAAACTTGAAATTAGCTAAAACACAATCCGACGAAACAAATAACGTAGTTAGCCTACACATAATTCAACCAACCATAGAAAACAGAATTATAGAAAACCAATTAGGTTTTTATGGATAACTAGTTTATCTTGACTAAGTTTACTATAATTATATATACAGTCTTTTAAACATCTTGTGATATATATATATATATATATATATATATATATATATATATATATATAATTTTTTCTTTATTTAAAACAAGTTTGAATGTATTTACTTTGCAAACAACATGAGCAAAATTAAACGATAAATATTTTATAATTTTTTAAGATAGATAAATAGATATATATAGTGTTTCACTATAGATGTATAGATGTATATAGTGTTTTACAATAGATGTATATAGTGTTTAACGATTAGAAACAAATATAACATTAACTTGAACTTCATTAAACTTGAATTAGCCAAAACACAATCGACGAAACAAATAACGTAGTTAGCCTACACATAATTCAACCAACCATAGAAAACAGAATTATAGAAAACAATTAGGTTTTTATGGATAACTAGTTTATCTTGACTAAGTTTACTATAATTATATATACAGTCTTTTAAACATCTTGTGATATATATATATATATATATATATATATATATATATATTAATTTTTTCTTTATTTAAAACAAGTTTGAATGTATTTACTTTGCAAACAACATGAGCAAAATTAAACGATAAATATTTTATAATTTTTTAAGATAGATAAATAGATATATATAGTGTTTCACTATAGATGTATAGATGTATATAGTGTTTTACAATAGATGTATATAGTGTTTAACGATTAGAAACAAATATAACATTAACTTGAACTTCATTAAACTTGAATTAGCCAAAACACAATCCGACGAAACAAATAACGTAGTTAGCCTACACATAATTCAACCAACCATAGAAAACAGAATTATAGAAAACCAATTAGGTTTTTATGGGTAACTAGTTTATCTTGACGTAAGTTTACTATAATTATATATACACATTCTTTTAAACATCTTATGATAGGTATATGTAAATATATATATATATATATTATTATTTTCATATTATAACATTTAATTTTATTTTAGTGTTTATTTATGCAGTGTTTAGTTAGCCTCTTCATTTAAACTATAACATTTATAGTGCTGCAGTTAAACCATCCTTAAAATGGCAGAGTTTGTGCCGAATTGGAAAGGTTTTCACTCCGCCTTAGACCCACAGTTTAACGTGGAAACTGAATGCTTTTTTAAAAATATAATTAGGATATATTTCTTTATTATAAAATAAGTTAACAATTGAAATTATGTTAACACAAGAATTTGTGAAAACAAACTAACTTGTAAGTAAAAATAAAAATATAATATAAGGGACTACCATAGAAATGTAAGTGTCTATAATTTATTCACAAGAAACACGATTTTATATATATGTTACTCGTCCGTCCCGTTATAGCGGATTGGTACACGTCATAGCTCCACCCAGCTACATCGGCAGCCAATCACTACGAACATCTGGTCTTTTGGGCGGAGCTTGGCGATTGTGCATATAAAAGGGGATATTTTTCAGTTGGGAGTAACAGTAGCTATTTTCGCGTCAGTGAATAATCATTCCCTCCACCATGGACCTGTACGTCTCCCCAGACTTGTATGAAGAAAGTGACGCTGCAGCATTAACGACAATTAGTCTTTTTAACGCGATTGACCGTGATGAATTATTCCCAACGCAAACCGTAGAAGATATTTGCAGTGACGCTCCTTACAATCCGACGCAAGGGACTACCATAGAAATGTAAGTGTCTATAATTCGATTTATATATATATGGAGAGTTGTAGTATCTCGTCAAATAGATACTCGCCAAAATTTTTTATGTCAATCAATGTTATTTGGTTATCCCCATTATGCTAAAATCGAAATTTTTTATGGCAATCAATGTTATTCCTCTTAAATGAACCAAAGATATCTTCACATAATGGGGATCTGTCTGTATACTCTGTATATGTTTTAAAAGAATGAACATTATTCCTTTAAGGTCCGATGAGGATTTGACACGTGTTATACAATCTTTTGAAGAATCTCGTGTCATGAATACGGAGGATATACTGAACAGTCAGCAATGTCACACATCCTCCACCATGGACCTGTACGTCTCCCCGGAATTGTATGAAGAAAGTGATACTGCAGCATTAACCGCAATTAGTCTTTTTAATGCGATTGACCGTGGCGAATTATTTCCAACGCAAACCGTTGAAGATATTTGCAGTGACGCTCCTTACAACCCGACGCAGGGGACTACCATAGAAATGTAAGTGTCTATAATTCGATTTATATATATGGAGAGTTGTAGTATCTCGTCAAATAGATACTCGCCAAAATTTTTTATGTCAATCAATGTTATTTGGTTATCCCCATTATGCTAAAATCGAAATTTTTTATGGCAATCAATGTTATTCCTCTTAAATGAACCAAAGATATCTTCACATAATGGGGATCTGTCTGTATACTCTGTATATGTTTTAAAAGAATGAACATTATTCCTTTAAGGTCCGATGAGGATTTGACACGTGTTATACAATCTTTTGAAGAATCTCGTGTCATGAATACGGAGGATATACTGATCAGTCAACAATGTCACACCGAAATAATGTAAGTGTTTTTCGATCTTTTTGGGATAAGAAGACAATATATTTTCATAAATTTATTAAATGAAAGAAATCAGTACAATAAACAACTACAGAATATACCGTTACAAATATACGAACAAAAACATTATAATATACAACGAGTACGTACAATTGGAAAACGGATTTTTATCTGTCTGCATACCATTTCATCGTTTCGGCGAGTGTGACACGGGTCAAATAAATTTAAAAAATTTATAAATTCTTTATCACTTGACATATGCATGAGAAATGAGACGCAGTACATTCCGCAAACATTAGTAAAATATCCTTGTACGAAATGGGTTCCATACAACTTCGGGAATATGTAACTGAGCGAGAAATTTTACAATAATAGGGTCACTCCAGGGTTGAGTACCGAGTGAATCAAAATAGTACAGGCGCTGTCTATTTTTAAAATAGACAGCGATCCAGTGAATCCCTTCATTACCGATGACATCTGTGTTCACAATAAGACTACCGCATTCTCGCGTACTTGGCAAACTCAATGTTTCATTCTTCGCAAACACGCCGATAAATTTGGAACGTGTGACTCGCTCCATTACTTTCTGAAGTGTATTAGCATCCATTTTAAAAGTCAGTGATAACGCTCCTAAATCTATCTACTTCTATTAGGGCTTGCGATTCGAGATATACTAGTACACTAATAGGAGCGTCTATAGGCTTGGCGAATTCCAGCCGCACTGAGATGTTTCCGCTCTGCTGTGGGGTTAAATGGGTATTTACGCTAGCAGATAAGTCAGGTGTAATGTCAAACGGATAAAGGTTAAATTGATCAATGAATTCTTCCTGCGTTACCCCATTACCAAGCTCATCACAATCACCTGCAATATGGGTCAGATTACTATAGGCTCTGGCACAAAGAGGTAACACAGCGTCTGATGAATAGTCCGTACCCATTGTTCCACCCAAAGCAGTGCCATTAACGTATAGAGTTATATTTTTAAGTCCGAAATTCTCGAATTTAAAGGCACTCTTTTTATATTTTCCATTCACCGAAGCGTGGTCCTGCATGCCGATTAATATCCTTTTAGGAAGATTTCCCAGGGCAATGTTTTCTATCTGCTTCGATGCCAACCCTGCAGGAACCGTATATAGTTTGATTTGCACTCTGTTAATAGGATATTTCACTGTAGCGTTTAGTAAATTTTTCTCAATTTCTAGTTGTTTTGGTGAACTTAATTTCACTCGCCGTACGCGGAGGTATGTGTCCATAATGTGAACCACAACGGGCTTTGCACCCTCTTCTTGATCCGCATCCAGATTTAAGCAGATCTCAGGACTCGTGCGGGTGAGCTTTATTTTCATATCCACCCCGTTCACAAGCAACTTCTCCTGGAAAGTGAAATCTGTGTGCAACCGTCCAAAACACTCGTATATTTTCTTTTTAGAATTTTTAAATTTGTCCTTTATACTATTTTCATCTTTAGTTTGATAATATCCCTCGGCACTTAAAAAGGTAGCCTTCGCTTCTTTGGAAAAGTTGAGGACATTTTCCAGATAGGCTCGTAGATGATAGTACCCCGTGCCTGCCGATATGTTGGTCTGATTTAAATATACGTCACACTGGTTGAATATGGAGTGCAGAAAGTTTGTTTCAGGGTATACAGCATATTTGTCATCGCAGACCGTTCCATCAGAATGGGCTATACGTAGCTTAGCGTACATGTGCACACAGCTTGGATCAAAAAAGTAAGGACCTGAGCTGGGTATCACGAATTCTATAGGTGCACTCGGGGAACTAATTGTGTTTAAAGGGTTAATTGTAATAAAGTCACTGTGCTCAATAGAAACTTGGGTTGGAGGTAGCTCAAAAAGGGACAGCTCCGATTTACAGCATTGTGAACTACATGGGTGGATGAAGCGTGCCATGGCGAAATAGTGACTCCTCTCTCGACAAGTGGTAAACAAACTATGATTCATGAGATCAATGTCCTTAGCTTATATCAGTCAAAAAAGTGGTCAACCATAGGTTTCATTCGCTTACAGCACTTCTTTTTTGATAGCCTTTTACGTTTAATACCACGTGACCCTTCTTCTTCCGGGCAGCCCTTCTTCTTCCCGCCACCACGCATTTTTCTCTTTGCATCTTTGATGATTTCGTCCCGTGTACGCTTTAAATGTTTTTTTAGAGCCTCTTTAGGTTTAGCCCCGGCCAATATGTCTTCTGCAGTGTTAATACCTGATTGTAGCGCTTTCCTTCCAAGGTATCTGGCACCCCTCTTCAGCAAAGGAACAGCCGTACGTAGTATGGATGAAAAAATGGACCCAAGTCCACTACCGCGCTGGTATCGCACCCCTCGATAGACGGTGAAAGGCTTTCTATCCATTATAACTCAGTGCGTCGAAAGTGTAGCTTCACTGTTAAGCTCCCGTTACCGAATGGGAAGTTTTCACCCTCAATCGTTCTTATATATATTGAGATATTGGTTATTAAATTAGTTGCGACATTCACATAATGGGGTCTGTCATATGTAATACTCAAACTCCTTCCTCTATGGTTGGGGATGTGAGCAATGCGCAGCAGGCGTGCCTGGGTATCCCCAACAAACTGGTGCTCCACTATATTACTGTAAATATAGCACATGTCTGGGGACCTTTCAGCCAATTTCTCCATCTTCAATTGATACATTAATCTGGACAAGTCATGCTGTGTCTCGTGAAATGTGTCTCTTTGGAAGGCTGCGCTATATCGGCCATTGGCTAGAATTTGGAACTTTCTATGGTCTTTAATACGTCTGTTAGTCTTTGATTTTAGGATTAGTGTATGTGCAGGGTTGTTTACGATTTCGTATACTAAATCATTCGTAAGGTTTGAGTTTCTTAAACTTACGTTTAAGCCTCTCACAACATCCTCGGCCGAACCATATTGACCCGGTCCTAGTCTTACTTCTGTACTGTAATACCGTGCAATCTTAGTCCGAGCGATACGCATAGTTTCATCCATAGCTACCCCAGCTTTTTCACACTCGTCAATGTCTCTAAGAATCGTAAAAACGGTTTCTTTATGTTCAATATTTAAAAAGATGGTGTCCAGCTGAATTTCGCATATCCCCACCTCATACGAATCACGACCCAATTCAATGTGCTTGTGGAGTTCTGTTACAAAGTTGGCTAGTGTGTTGTTAGGGTGTACAGACAGGGACGAGGAGGACGGGAGTGTGACGTAGAAATGGTTAGGAGCCATGTTGCATACTATTTAAGCTTCATTATTGCATCAGCTTTTATATAGGTGTTGAAGCTTTCTGGGTACCCTAGCCATTTCACCAGGTACATTTTTCTCTTTCCTGAACCTTTGCTTCCTAAAATTTTCTCAATTTTAAACACATTTTTTCCTAAATTAAACGCAACTTTCTGCAATTCCTCGCGGTAAAAGCCTCCTGAGATTTCTTCCCATTCAAATCTTCAATGTAATACATCATTATCTCACCTTTAGGTCTCATAGCCCTAACTTTAAAAATCTCGCGTGTCCATCCTTGCTCAAAACCCTTTGCGAATTTGTTCCCCGAACGCGACAGCCTTACATAATCATTGATTTTGAAGCGCGCAGAGTGTGGTGGTGGTGGTGATCCATCTCTCCTCGGGAGCGTACCTCTTTCTAAAACTTCGTTAGGTGTTGTCCCAATCGTGCGATGGTGTGAGCGGTTGTAGGATGACGCCAATGATTCCAGAATGTCTAGAAATCTGTATGTGTTTTTATGTGTAAAATAACGGTGCATGCGTTCCTTTATGGTGCGCTGAACTCTTTCAGCTAAAGAAGCCTTATGTATAGAATTGGTTGTGTAATAGCTGATATTAAACTCTGTCAACATGTTCTGAAAAGCACGGCCTATAAATTCCTTCCCCATATCCGTACAAAAATAGCCAGGAACCCTGTTTTCTTTTAACATTAGCGTTTTGGTGGCTTTAGCAACTGTTTCAGGTGATTTATTTTTCAGAGGAACTAGCCACAGATATCTAGAGAATACGTCTATTATGAATAGAATGTAGCGGTAACCATCGTTATACACAGAATATCTTTGCATGTCTGTTAAATCTGCTTGCCAAATAGAATCAATCGAGGAAGCCGTTGTCTTGGCTGTTTTAAACCTTTTTCTCACAGGCTTATGAAGCGTATAAGCGTCCTGCTCCCTCAAAAATCTTTCAACATCTTTTTTTCCTACTCCGTAAACACTTCTGTACAGTCTATCTACGCCGCCGTAAGAGGATGGGGTAGAAATGTCATAATAGCGTTTAGTTAATACGTTAGCCATTTGCGTATTTTAGAGGCACGTGGGTAGGGTTGGTTTAACCTCTTCTTGCTCCTCTTCAAAGGTGTTACCGCCGGGGGTGACGGCCTTCAATTGTGTCACATGCGTTGCATGTTCCAAGTCTTTTAACCTGTTCAGATTTCCTATCAACGTTTTAGGGACATTTATTTGTTGTAGTCTTGCTTTAATATGCTTCCATCCTGATGGTGATGGCCTATCCCACTTTCTCACCAGATCATGGACAATGTCTACGATATTCGATCCCTGTACCTTTGATCCTTCCACAATGATCTCGCCTGTATCGGTCCATTGTATGGCGGATCCTCATTCAATAGATTATAAAGACTTAAGCCTTTACTCCTCAATGTATGTGGGAGGGTGCTTTTTAATACATGTTCGATATGTTGTGTGGCTAATCTTTTTGGTTGGTCAGCTGTATCGTCGGGCTCAGATCCTATGTCGCCATGTCCATCGTCCCCCGTGCTGTGCCTAATAACCACAGGAATCTCTGTAGGGCTCTTATAATTTTCGTACTCGTGAAGAAATTTCTGCAGAGCTTCTTGGTATAAGATTCTTTTCTCATCAGGTGTTTTTTCACTGTTTAATAGAGCTAGCAATTCGCTTTCCATTCTTTTAAGTCTGCTTTTACGGGGATCTAGATCCGTGTCTGGATTCCTTTGCAGTGAAGCGTACACCTCGTGGGGAATCACTACCACTTTCTTCATTATATTAATCTAGTCAGTAAAGGACCCAAAACTGAAAATAAGATGGGGAGAAATGACCCTCCTGTTTGTACAATAATTCGTTTTTTCTTCGCTACAGTTTGACTTTTACGAGCGAGTGCACGTATTATGTTCTTGTAGCGGCGTAGGCGAGCCTTCTGATGGGTTTTCATTGATACATTGCAATTTATAACGTTAAGACAGATTTCACAGATGCATTTTAAAAAGTCGGCGTCGATATTTTTAATAAACATCTGCTGCATTGCCCGGGGCAGTCGATGATAGATTTTTATTAATTCACGGTATTTCTTTAGTCTCTTTGTCATTCTGGAATATACACCGTTTCAGGCTCGTTTGGAAATATATTCGTTCGCAGAAGCACTCTAAACGTGTTTCGCGGATGAAGGTCGCAAAGCAAATATCCGTAACGCGTGCTTGTAGCTTCTTTATAAACTTCCAAAAACTCCTTACGCTGATTCGGGAACATTTGATTGGCTAATACCCCAATTTGTGATACATCTCTACGTTGCGCGAATAAGACTAGATATTGCGTATTTAACGACACATCGCGCATGTATCTATTTTTGAAAAATAGATTCTGATTGATGAAGAACACGCTTATGTTAAGATGGTGGGAGAATACTGTAAATGTCTCGGCAAACGTTTTATCCATCTCCAACATGAGATCGTCAATTACAATGATTGTATGTTCATTTCCCTTTAACGAATTAACGTCATATACGCCTTTGTGGAACAAAATATCATCTTGGTACTCGTTGAACACTGATTGATACGTCGAATAGCACCATATAACTTTATGCACAAATTTCGAGAACATCTCTCCCTTTTCTTTAATGATTTTAAGCATAAACACAGTTTTACCACATCCTGTAGGTCCAGATATAATACATGTGGATGGGCTCGTGAATCTGAATTTTTCTACAGAGTCCATTTCTAACACGTCACACTCCTAAGTGGGTCATTTACAAAATATTACAAATTTTGAGTGCTGTTCCTTATATTTTGCTTTCTTCTCCCACAGAACCGTGAATGACGATGAGGTAGAGCATCCCATCATTGACATTACGGATGACCTCGACGACAGTGTAGTTGTGATCTCCTCCCCTGCCAACGAACCCTCACCAGCGATACCGGTAGCACGTCCAAAGCGGAGGTGTGAGAACCCCACGTCAGGTATAAAGCGCCCGAAATACGCGCCTGTTGCAGCGGTAATAGATCCCCAACCCTCAACCTCTTACGCAACAAGCCCCCCAGCAGCACCTCCCGCTAATATATCCCCTTATTCATCCGCCGCCCCCCGTTCTGTTAAGTCTACAATAATAGATCCCCAACCTCAACCTCCTACGCAACAGGCCCCCCAGCAGCACCTTCCGCTAATATATCCCTAATTCATCGCCGCCCCCCGTTCTGTTGAGGATGCTATAACGCTCGAATTGGTGCGATCCGCAGCCCCCACCCCAGCCTTGACTAGAAATCGGTATAGAGTCAGGGTCGACCCTAGAGCCATGTATAGCAATGGAATTGAGCGCGGGCTACGCCGGGTTGTACAGCATATTGTAGAGTTTGCTCTTCAGAATCGCGACGAGCGTGAAGTCAGGACGAGTCTGTCCTTTGGATTCGGGTCAGATGACGGTGATGTAGACGATTATTGGGTGATAGTGCCATTTAGACGTTTGGCGGCTGAAGATGTAGAATATATATTAGGACGTATAATGCAAGCCGCCCAAAGTAGTATAGCCTTCAATATGGACAACTTCACGGTAAATATTGACCGTGTATTCCGTGTTGCGGGTCATAGTGCCATACCGTACACTCTTAACTTCAATTCTCCGACTATTTACCGAAAGCATATAAACGTCGATCGTGGTTGCGGCTTTATAGCAGTACTCTTAGCACGTATGTTTACTGTACAAAATACACGGACTCAAAAAATTTGGCTGCCTACGGTCGTGGAGCGTGCCCGTAAACTAGCTGTAGACTGTGAACTTGAATTTGACTGTAATATGGGTCCTGAAGAGCTGAGAAGGGTAGAACAGGAAATGAATGTCCGCATAGTTGTATTTGGGTTGGATGATCGTCGTAGGACTGTGTATGTTTTTAAAAGCTGTGTGAGAGATCGTACAAGACCCCTACTTATTTTAGGATTGTCAGGGACAACGTATCTCCCCATCCGTAATATAAGGTGGCTTTACGCGAGTTATGACAAAAGTCGAAAATATGGGAGACATCATGATTTGTGTAAGGGGTGCCTCGAGTTTGCGGATGATATAGTGAGACATTGTAAAGAATGTCACATGGTATGTGAGCAGTGTAAAAGCACCAAATGTGAAAGCCGTGTAGTTGAAGCTGAGAAGAGAGACTGTGATGTGTGTAGACGCACATTTTTCAATAATAGCTGTTTTGATTTCCATAAATCAATTGGCACGTGCAGGAAAATGAGAATCTGTGAATGTGTTATGTTTCACACAATGAATAATTGGGGGAAATTTAAGCACAAGTGTGACGTAATTCACTGTCCTACATGCCAGGAGGAATATAAGGCGGATGGAGTAAAGCATGTGTGTTATATGAAAGATGCTAAGCCTAAAAATAACCCTTGTATAACTGTATACTACGATATAGAAACATATACGAACGCTGAAACCAAAGAGGTAATTCCACATTTACTTGTGAGCCAGACCATCTGTGATGAGTGTATGGGTATCGAATGTGACGAGTGCCCCAAATGCGGTAAACGGACAAACGTTTTTAAAACGAATGTCCGCGATAGTCCTGTGAAACTATTTGTGTCCTATATTGTCAAGTTAGCCGACAAGTTCAAAAAAATGACTTTGTATATTCTCGCCCATAACGGGGCAAAGTTTGACACGCAGTTCCTTTATAAGGAGTTGCTTGAACACGAATCCTCTGAGATATTTACAGGTGATCCATTGAAAAGAGGCAACAAATTAATGCAGATGCAGATAAGAGGCAATGTACAATTTAAAGTTACTTTATTATTCACACCTTGTAAATTAGCAAAGCTACCCAAGGTGATGGGAGTAGCAGCTGAAGTTTCCAAAGGATACTTCCCTTACACTTTCCTCACCAGCGAGACTTTAAACTACGTAGGCCCACCACCCCCCAAACATTATTTTGACTGTATGGATGAACGTGAAGACTTTGATCGATACTACGACAGTTTTAATGAAAGCACCCCTTATAATATAGCTGATGAATGTGAGCGTTATTGCGTGAATGATGTGCGCGTTCTTAGAGTATGTTTCCAGGCCTTTAGAAGGATGTACATAGCCCGTTTCAAATGCGATCCACTGCAAGTCGCAACCACCACCGCATCATTATGTTTTACGGTGTTCAAGAATAACTTCATGCCTAAAGACACCTTACCCATTATTCACCGAAACAACCCCGCAGTTACGGACACAAGGCTATTTACTGGCTCATACACGTACAGCAACAGACAGGTGTATACATAAAGCACGCCCGCAACACGGGTGAAGTACCCATTAAGATTAATGGACGTGTTTTTTGGGTTGATGGGTTAAGTGAAAACCGTGTCACTGGTGTGAAGACTGTGTACTCCTTTAACGGTTGCTGGTGGCATGGATGCCCTCGTCCTGAGTGCGGAATCGCCGGAGATATCCACGGTAGGTCTCCTGCCGACTGTCTTGCATCGACCCGTACCCGCGATCAACTTATAGGATCACAGTTCACTCACAAAGTCTTGTGGGAGCATGAATATGATGCACGGATGGAGACAGACGAGGTGTACCGTGAGGAAATAAACACGATCAAGCGTTCAATGGTGCTGGATCCTCTCAAATGTGGTGATAGCTTGTTTGGAGGACGTACAAATCCTTTCAGACTATACTTTCCACCTACGGAGGGCGTGAAGCTCCATTACTACGATTTCTGTTCTTTATACCCATACGTGATGAAGAGCAATCCGTACCCCGTGGGCGCTCCTGAGAAACTGGTGGGACATAGCCTACCCTCCATCAATGAATTTTCAAAAAATTTGAATGATCGTTACTTTGGGCTCTCTTTCGTAGACGTACTCCCCCCACGCAATTTATGGATGCCGATCTTACCTGTCGTTATCGACGACAAGCTCATGTTTCCCCTGTGCGTGAAGTGCGCGGAAGAGGATAACGGCGAATGTAGCCATATACCCCACCAGCGTAAGATCAGAGGCGTATATACAAGTCCTGAGCTGGCCCTAGCCGTACGCCATGGTTATAGAATACTGAAGATACATGAGGTGTGGAGGTTTCAGAAGCTACCCAACCTTTTCACACCATATATAAACGCCTTTTTGAAGGATAAGGTTGAGGCATCAGGGTATCCGCGAGGATTGATACCGAAGATGAAAAGTCTGCCTATATTCAACGTTACCGCGACCGCGAAGGTATACAACTTGATCGTGTCCAAATTGTAAAGAATCCTGGCAAGCGCTTTAGTGCAAAGTTGTGTCTAAACAGTCTATGGGGAAAATTTGCGCAGAATACCGGCAGAGGGAGCATTCATTTGGCACAAAGTTATAGCGATGTCTGGGATTATGCCAATGCTCCCGATAAAGAGGTCATGGAGATCGTGAATGTAGGTAATACTTACATAATAAAATACAACAACACTGAATTTGCCACAGATACCTCAAGGGTTACAAACATACCTGTAGCCAGCTTCACAACAGCCTACGCCCGTATAAAACTTTGGGGTCTATTGCATTCTCTTGGGCGGAGAGTATTGTATGCCGATACAGATAGCGTGATATTCACAGAGAGGGAGGGTGAATACATGCCCGCTATTGGGGAGTTCCTCGGCGAGCTCACTGATGAGATCAAGGACGAGTATGGGGACAACGCTTACGCCGACTCTTTTGTCTCAACAGGACCTAAGACTTATGGAGTACGGGTCAGGGTGGGGGAGGAAATGAAATATATCGTGAAGGCAAAGGTTATTACGCTCAACCATGCGAATCGGCGGGTTGTTAACTTTGAATCGTTGAAGGATCTAGTATGTTTGGACGATGATGAGGGCGAACAACCTCCCCAACTAATTGTAGGCACCCACAATTTTCGGGCGCAGAAGCTGGGGGGCGTGAAGGAACTTAGGGGTACGAAGGTGTGCCGTAACACCTATGGGAAACGTTACCAGTTACCTGGTACCTATGATACCGTACCCCTTGGATACCAAAAGGTATGATGCTTCTATTGTTAACTCACACGTATTTGTCTACTATATAATCGTATCTATTGATTTATTACACGTATTTGTAAATATATATATAAGTTGAATATCTCATTTATTAAATCGTATTTGTAAGGTATCTATTGATTTATTACACGTATTTGTAAATATATATATAACTTGAATATCTCGTTTATTAAATCGTATTTGTAAATATATATAACTTCAACATCTCGTTTATTAAATAAATCATGTTTCAATTAGCGTTTCACTTTCTCCTGTGTGTGTGTGTGTGTGTATGTGTGTGTGTGTATGCGTGTGTGCGCAGGTGAAAGTTCTAAGCTCCGCCCACTGTAAGACCGTGAGTCATGCTACTATCTGGGAGTCCCTGCGTGGTCAGTCGACCGCAGTAAGCCCGAGAGATCAGACGTGTATTCAGATCAGACGTGTATTCAAATGGCTACCTTTAATATTGCTTGTACAACGTTTATGAAATGGTATTCAGCAAAGTGTCAGGATGTGGTGGATACCGAAAAACTTCCTTTCCTATTCCTCCCTCCTATACCTCTTTTAAAAACACATTGGATTGTGCGAAGTTCCAAGATGTACAAATACTCTACGGATGTTCTGGTGAGACCGTTGAAGGCTTTCGTTGCACAGACGATGTGCTGAAGTATACTGCAGAGCTAAACTTTATAAAGTCTCACATACACCGTGAAGTAAAAGAAACAACGCGTGCAGAAGAGAAGCAGCAGGTATGGATAATGAGTCTTGCGGATGGGTGGTGTGACAAGCGGTATTACGTCATGCTCCACCATGTCGATTACTCATACCCTACGACTGAAAATGTGAATCTCGTGATCATGGACAATCTTAAGTATTTTTATCACTATATTAATGTATATCATGATGAGGTTTGTAGTGAGGTTGTGGCTAGTGCCCTGCGTGAATTTTTAAGACTTTAGAGACGAGTATCGTTTGATGGGCAGAAAGGTAAAATATGAGCATATGTTCCTCTCAAATAGTGCGCCGGAGTGTGAAGATGTTTAGTAAAGCATAAAATATTCCTAGTTCTTATCCTGAGGTAAAATGTCTGGTGCGTAGGCTGGTAGTGATGAAATTAATTCTTGTACCGGAAAAACAAATATGTACAACAATTCGGTACGACTCGCGGATCATACGAACAAGCCCATTCACGTATCATCGAGTCAGCCGCACGTCGAACCGTTCCTGCCTACCTGCGTGCCTCACACGGCTCATAGTTATCGTTGGGCGTGTTCAGGCGTAATTCCGGTACCATTAGCTATGTACTGGAAACGGAATGTAGACAAACAAACAAACTGGTTTATTTAAGTGTCGAGGAGATGAATAGAATCTTCGTGATAGTTGAGAAGTGGAGTGAAGATCGTTATAAAATACCTGCTAACGTAGGTACAAGAAGAGAGCAGATTAGTGACGCACCCTCATACGCCGTTGTATGTACGTTGTGTATAAATAACGATCGGCCGTGCATTGATATACGGCTGATGTGGAAGAATGCTTCTGATAATAACGCTCTTGTTCCTACGCGAAACCGTTTCATCCTCGACAGAATGTTTGAAATCGTCGGATTCCGCAAGCTGAAACCTATATTAGACGCGCGTGTTACGGACATGCTTTATTTTGATACAGTACTTGAATACGCCTACACCGCTCTGCTCGATGGGTTTACCGAGTGTAGGGCTGGTGAGAATGGTCTAGTGCTGGATGTTTATTTAAAAAGTTTAGACTCTTTGAAATACCATGAACTTTGGTACAAAACAATTGATCGGTACAAGGCTGAGCTCACCTACACCGTTCACCCTGAAGAACTATTTCTTTATATAACGCGCAGTTGTCGTAACGATTTAGAAGATTATTTCAATTGCCGCTATGTTGAGTGAGTTCACGATTGAAAAGCTCGAGTCGGTAGAAATAAACCCTCGATTGGAAAAGCGTGCTTATAAACTTGTGTTTAATAATGTAGCTAACGATGAACTCTTTGTGCGTGCTTTTGATTGTATTCTAGACGTAGTTAAAGATGACTCACCAACCGGTTGTAAAGTGGGAACAAAAATAGTACTGAACGATATGAAAGCCCTTCATATCGAATACAGGTTTCCCTATACTTTAAGCGGTGAAATATTATTAAGCCGCATATACTGCGTAATGCAGAGCAAAAATGATGTAATTGTAAACTCGATTAAGACCGAGTTTAGTATTTTGAAAAAAAGTGAAATGTATTTATATATTTTGCTTGATATTTCTCCTGTACTGTTATGATTAGATGCATATTTCTATTATTATTGAATTGTATTTATATATTGTGCATGATATTTCCCCTGTACTGTTATGATTATATGCATATTTTCTATTATTATTGAAATGTATTTATATATATTTTGCGTGATATTTCCCCTGTACTGTTATGATTATATGCATATTTCTATTATTATTGAAATGTATATTTATTTCTATTTGAAATGTATATTTATTTTATATATATCCATAATTGTGTGTATATATTTCCTGTACTGTTATGATTATATGCATATTCCTCAATTATTATTGAAATGTATATTTATTTTCTATATATTTATAATAAACAGAATGATGCAATGTTGTTTTACTTAATTATATCATGTTACGCCTTCTAAACCTACTACCGGTATTCTAAACCAACTTTTAAGAAATATAATAATGTATACAATGGTATCGCTGAAAAGCGGTATCTGGCAACTCAAGTCATTTACGCCTTCTAAGCCAACTGGCTGATTAGGAGTCTATAATAGTGTATACAATGGTATTGCGGTATCTGGCAACTCAAGCCATTTACGCCTTCTAAGCCAACTGGCTGATTAGGAGTCTATAATAATGTATACAATGGTATCGCTAGAAAGTGGTATCTGGCAACTCAGTCTTCGATTAGAATTAAATGAATACATGGCGCTATCTGGCAACTCAAGCCATTTACGCCTTCTAAGCCAACTGGCTGATTAGGAGTCTATAATAATGTATACAATGGTATCGCTAAAAAGTGGTATCTGGCAACTCATTCTTCGATTAGAATTAAATGAATACATGGCGCTATCTGGTAACTCAAGCCATTTACGCCTTCTAAGCCAACTGGCTGATTAGGAGCCTATAAAACAACGCCTACTCGGCTGAAGTCTTAATATGCACTTGGCTCCTGCCAGGTGAACACCTCTCCTCCTTTCTCTCCTCCTTTCTCTCCTTTCTGGCCCTTTGGGGGGAATAGCTTGGGGGAGAACTCCGCCTCCAAGTTTTCCTAGTTGCACCTGCAGCACCCCCCCCTTTGGGGGATTTTTTTGCAACACCCCCCACCCCCCTTGCAACATTACGTAATCACTTGCAACATTCTTGCACTGTCCCCATTTTCGGCTATACTACTACTGTTCATTCTGACCACGACACCACTAAGAATTAGTGCAATATTTAAGACTGTTTATTTACTATTTTATTTGTCTTGTTCATCTATTTTGGCAGTTTCGCCTCTTGAAATAAGGGTGTAATTTGTAATGCAATTATATAGAATGTTTAATTTGGTAATTTTTTAATCTATATGTTTTGTTAAAAAAACCTTTGTTATTATTTTGGAAATAGTTATGATTTGTTATCATTTGTATATTATTAGCAAATTTTAACTGAAAACATACCCCTAAAATAGCTTAGATCGCTTCTCAGGGCGTCTAAAAAACCAGAACTATATATATATATATATATATATATATATATATCCCGGAATTGTACTCGTACTTCAAGAAATTGACAAGCCTAACACTGACCCTACACCTTTTGCAAAATCATATAGTGACCCACGATCAAAATTGTTTGCCGACCCCTGAATTAGGTTACAAGCCACTTCAGAATTTTCTGCTACAAGGCGTTTTATTTATTTATCTATTTATTTAGGTATATATATATATATATATATATATATATATATATATATATATATATATATACACAGTATATATATATATATATATATATTATATAATATATGGGAATGAACTCAGAATGGTTCCCTGAGGTTTTTTATGATACACACACACCGTGCATGGAAGAAGGAACTCTTCTAGGAAAATTAAATCCACTATAGTCCACTATAGCTTTGGGACAGGATCCCAAAGCTGGATCCTATCTGCTTTGCAGATAGCTGGTGAGGGAAGCTGTATTTTTCGGACCTCTTTGCGAGTGACCCGTTGCCCACGTCGGGCTAGCATCATGAAAAATAAAAACTATAGTATTTGTCATTTACCATTATTTATTCGGACTATAGTGGATTTAATTTTCCTAGAAGAGTTCCTTGTTCCATGCACAGTCTGTGTATATTATATATATATATATATATATATATATATATATATATATATATAACTGCAAACACGCAGTATAATTAACGTAAAGAACGACGCTTTGTATAGGAGAATTATCCGCGCAAGATGAGAGCGAAAGAACGAAACAAATGAAAAAATGAGGTAACCACCCGGGAATCGAACCCGGGATCTTCCGATTGCCGGTCAGATATGATAACCATTACACCACGGGCCTCACTCAGTCAAATGTCGTAATTCCTCTACATGCGCGCAGAAACCAATGCCCCAAAGGGGCACCTCCCGCATGCCGTAACATTATATACATTATAACTGCAAACACGCAGTATAATTAACGTAAAGAACGACGCTTTGGATAGGAGAATTATCCGCGCAATCCGGCAATCGGAAGATCCCAGGTTCGATTCCCGGGTGGTTACCTCATTTTTTCATTTGTTTCGTTCTTTCGCTCTCATCTTGCGCGGATAATTCTCCTATCCAAAGCGTCGTTCTTTACGTTAATTATACTGCGTGTTTGCAGTTATAATGTATATAATGTTACGGCATGCGGGAGGTGCCCCTTTGGGGCATTGGTTTCTGCGCGCATGTAGAGGAATTACGACATTTGACTGAGTGAGGCCCGTGGTGTAATGGTTATCATATCTGACCGGCAATCGGAAGATCCCGGGTTCGATTCCCGGGTGGTTACCTCATTTTTTCATTTGTTTCGTTCTTTCGCTCTCATCTTGCGCGGATAATTCTCCTTTACAAAGCGTCGTTCTTTACGTTAGATATATATATATATATATATATATATATATATATATACACACACACAGTTTTTATTGGTGAGTATAATTTCGCTATTAAATATAGATGCTGTATACAGTTGTAAACTACCTTTCATGCGTTTTCGTTTTACAGGCCGAAATCTACTAATTAGATACAATTATAATTATATAATAGATATGATTACAAGATCTTTATAGATTTTTCCAATAGACTTAAAAGACTAAAGAAAACTTACAGACTAGGACATATACTTTCATTAGGAGCTAAATACAACGAATAATGAAACCAGTATAAAATTGTAAGGAACTTAGGACTAGGACATATACTTTTATTAGACACTTAGTAGTCCGTGGACCAGAAGGGTTGATCGGTACCACTCAGGGGAACCAAACGTCCCTCATACCAATGATGAAGGATGCTAAGTAGAAGATAAAAATACTTGCTGCTCATTTCAAAAGAGTAGCTTTATTGTTTTATCAGCATTTTAAGTTTGCGCCCAATATTGAAATATTGGGTGCCTATGTTTGATAAAGATTTACACTAAAACGCTACCAGATACAGATGTCCAGCAAGCATATTTGGAAACTACAAATTATAAGCTTTCCAAAAAGCATTGGTTCATTTGGTTCGGCCTTAGTGGTGCCGATTGGCCAAAATTTGGGGTATGGCTCACGGACTATTGTAAAATGAATAACGAAATGTGAGGTGTAGTGAAAAGTGATAGGAGAGATTTTTAGAAGAAGGATAATGAGAATTTTAGCAAGAAGAAAGAAAGGAGTGCCTTCAGTAACTTTGCAATTTGTTAAGTTTTAATTGCTTTATGAAAGATGAAAGAGCATTAATTTACACGAAGATCATTAATTTTGACGAAGATCATTAATTTTGACGACAAACTAAATTTAAAGTCATGTACAACGTATCAAATTCAAAATATCAAGCTTTCTCTTCATATTATTTAAACTAAAAATGAGTGACACTGACACTGGCACTGATAACCTTTATTGATAAAATAAATACAATTTGTTTTACAATTTTTGTTTTAACATAACTAATTGTGAAATTAGACTATTTATTTAATTTAATTTGGCCCTTAAGCTTTAGGCTTTACTGGGTTCGTAATTAAACAGGTAATTATTATTATTATTATTATTATTAATATATAAATATATAAACTACTACTACAGGAATTAATTGTTCTATTTTAAGTGAAATGTACACTTCTTTTCAACTGCAACCGAAGTTGAAGAGCAGTTTCATTAAAAATGGTGGATTAAAAATTCATTTTCAGAAGAAAAATTTTGAAGCCTAAGATGACAGAGGAACACGCATTAAAATGAAGAGTAGAGTCACACTATAGCCATAACCGAAAAAAATTTTACTCACTTTTTTGTGATGCAAGATAATTCGAAAAATAGAAATAACTTCATTATCTACATTCACAAAAAAAAAACCTCTAGGTTTCCCCTGAATTGCAATGCTCTCATCATCGCTGGACTCCTCTTCCTCTTCTGCACCTGAATCATCACCAACTTGTTCTTTTTCCTGCTCTTGCCACGTCTCATTACTAAACTATTCATGAGGAAATGAACTGAACCATTGCATGGACCGCTTCAAATTAAAACGATGCCAATCAAGCTGTAATGTGCAACCTGTTCTTCTCTTGTATTAAAAGCAGTCTCATAGTGGGAGACCCTGATGGGTTGTAGTCTTTTGTATAGGATGGTGTAGGTGTATTCATTAGCTGAACATATTCTGCAGTTCCTGGAGCAAGTTTCAAACTTGTTAGGAGAGGTATGACCAACTCCTTATCCCATAATGACGCGGAATCTTCTAAATTTTCTAGATTTATACTCATTTCTTCAAAACATGAAGGTGGGTAATTCTTATATGAAAGTGTTACCATTAAATTTATTTCTACTATTTCTCTTGTTCTATTATTCCCTGAGAACAAGCTGAAATAAACTTGAAAATGAGCTAGGCCCTAGGCCCTATTTGGAATAATTTTCCTATTTTCTTTGTAAATATATGTAAAGTAACAAAGTTATTACTCTTTAATAACATTCTTTAATAACATAACTTTTTAATAATTACGCTTCATCAAAACGCACTCCTTACCCTATATTATTCCCCCATCCATTCACATTTACTATACTGCTTTACAACATGAGGTAGCTCAAAGAAATATATAAAACATCCTTTGGAAGTCATTCATAAAATATGTCTGCGAACTCTCTTGAATAATGACAACAAACAAAGTCACACTTCCCCAATGTTTAAAGAGATAAATATTTTAAGACTAAACGAATTGTACAAATTCAATGTTGTTCTCAATATGTTCAAAGTTATCAACAAAAATCGACAGCCAAAGAGCGATCCTCTCCACCTCCTGATCAAATACGCCATCGTTATAACACCGAACCGCCCAGAGATTTTATACACAAACGTAGATTCGTGGATACGTTCGTGGCTTTCGAAAACTTGTTTAGCATACTTTACTTTACTATTGTCTTTAAAGTTTTAGGATAGATGAGATCAAGCGAAGATACACGTCCATTTAAGTTATTAGAGTATAGTTTAACTCGCTTAGAAAGTTTGCGGATAGACTTGGCCTTTAGATTCACTCTCAAGATTTAACAAAGTCTCGGTAACAGTACAGTAGAATTCAAATGAATGGAGAGGCATCCTATATAACCTGAATTTTGTAAAATTTGGAACAATGCCATTAAGCTTACAATACTGTAAAAATTCCAGATCCAATTCAGCTTTCTTAAGTTTCTTTGTAGGGGACTCGAAACGTCTGAAAATTGAAGTGTGTCCCATTGCACATAATCATTCACAAATTCGCTCTTGAGGAGCTTAATTTTAAGAAGGAAAAAGAGGAACAAAGGCTGGCTGGAGAAGCATAGATACTGGCCAACATTTCGGGAGAATCTCACATCTTCAGGGCTAAAAATTTAAAACATTAAAAAGCTCATTACAAAAATTACAAATTACAAGTACATTTTTTAAACAATTAACACTATGTTTAAATTCACACTTTGTTTAAAAGGTTTTAATTGTAATTTTTAATTTTAATTTTAAGCATTTTAATGTTTTAATTTTTAGCCCTCTTTAATATCCCTCTAATGCAGAGCTTTCCAAACTGTGTGTCGCGACACATTAGTGTTTTTTGTATTTTGAAAATTTTGATTTTTGTATCAACAAAATTGGCTACAAGATAAACCACCTACTGAAAAATTATCTGATATTTGATATTTGATAACAAAAATTAATTAATGTGTCGTGAAAATTTTTATGCTTAAATAGTGTGTCGCCAACGTGAAAAGTTTGGAAAGCTCTGCTCTAATGATTAGCTTGGACCAATGGATTGTCTGAGATTTGAATTCTGCGCATTAGACTGTAATGAACACGTCTTGTTACCTCAGGAAGGCTCGAAACGTTGTACGTTGTGGTTAGCGAACATTTGTGAAGCTGAGCTTCTTAGAGGAGGAGGTTGTGGGCACCAATCGATCAGTGGAGTACTCCGGGGTGGAACGTTAGGCAGGAGACATGGAGTGCTAGAACTCCCATTTCTCCTGTCACTGTCCTCCTTAGCTGACCTTTTTTATTACTGTCTCATCTACCCTGTGAGCAGTCCAGCGTGCTCTCAAACACACCCTTCTCCTTCTATTCCTCACTATATATACATGCATCTTACAACCTGCACAAGCTTTTCAAAAATAAAAAAAAAATGGCCTCAGAGACCTTGATTTCGATTCTCTTCATTTTCTTCTATGTAGGGGCATTTCTGGGGGCATTCGGCCATGGCCCCTCCTTCCTGCATAATATATACAGTATATATACATAATACGTCTGTATATAACATCGTAACATCGTAGCAGTTCCGTGCGTTGATCTCGCTTCACAAGTCAAGGCTGATGGCCCCACCTCTATGCCTGACCTGATGGAAGAGCGAGTTGCTTTTTTGTGATCTTCATTGCACATAGCCAGGCGTACCCGGCTCATCTGGTACCGTCCTGAGCCAAGCATTTCGTCTTCTTTGAAGAGTTCAACCTTGACTCTTGTGACGTTCCTGAGGTCCTTTGGAAGCTGGTTAAAAAGTCTTAGCACCTCTGACAACCAAGCTATTTTCCTTTAGTGTCGAGGGTGTCCCTTGTCTGGCCTTTAGTTTGGGAACACTGCACATTCTACCTTTCCTATTTTCCACTGTTGTCTGGGTAGTTAATGGATTCAGCTTGAGGTTAGGTACCAGTTTTTCCATTATTTCCATGTGTAAATTATGGTGTATCTCTCTCTTCTTCTTCTTCTTTTCAGTAAATATAGATTTAATTTTCTGATTTTTTTCAGTAGTTGAGATTTGTAGTTACCAATCTTGGCTGTAAAATTTCTTTGAATTTTCTCTGGTTTATTAATTTCTTCCTTTTCATTTGGGGACGCTCAAACTGAGCATTATTCAGTTTAGGTATGATTGTTTTCAGCAGGGAAATCATTACTTTATTGTCCCTTCTTTTAAAGCTTCTTAGTACCTCTCTCTCTCTCTAGATCTATAGGTTGGAACCAGCCAGTCTGTTGTTGTTTGGTGTTCTTTGTATTCATATATATATATATATATATATATATATATATATATATATATATATATATATATATATATATATAAATATATATATATATTCATTCAGATATTCATTTTATATTTTTTATAAATAAATATAAAAATAAAAGAAGGAAATTTTTTTATAAAAATATATAAAATCAATAAAGAGTCGAAAAAGGAATGAATTTAGGTTAAAATACATTCATGGCATATAAAAAAAAGTAATAAAAACATGAATCAAGATTCCGGAGAGTGGAAAATTAATATTTTAACTATTTCTTCTCCGAAGTTTGAAGAAAAGTCCAACTTCCATGAAAGAATCCTCACCGGAGAACTCCAGCAAAGAATAATAGATTTTGAACATCGAATAGCGAACGAGACGAGACAATT
The DNA here is from genome assembly GCA_023014485.1 of Bathynomus jamesi. NCBI lineage: Eukaryota > Metazoa > Arthropoda > Malacostraca > Isopoda > Cirolanidae > Bathynomus > Bathynomus jamesi. The sequence continues at coordinate 25,611 of JAJOZX010010742.1, read as the reverse complement.
TTTCTTAACATTTAATTTTTAATGTGGGTGTTGTAAATATTATACTTTTACAATTTTAATTAATTAACTTTTTTCTGTCTGTCTGTCTGTCTGTCTCCTCTCTCTCTTCTCTTTGTTTCTCTGTCTGTCTCTCTTTGTTTCTCTGCCTGTCTCTCTTTCTGTCTGTGTCTCTCTCTCTCTCTTTGTTTCTCTGCCTGTCTGTCTGTGTCTCTCTCTCTCTCTTTGTTTCTCTGTCTGTCTCTCTTTGTTTCTCTGCCTGTCTGTCTTTCTGTCTCTCTTTCTCTCACACATGCAGATACGCAGATATATATATATATATATATACACAGTGTATATATATATATATATATATTATATATATATATATATATATATATATATATATATATTTATGGGCATTTGTACGAAGTATGGCTTCCTTTTCCGTTTCCGACTTTGGGATGGGAGGAAGGAGAATTATTGTAAAAAGAGATGAAATGGAAATAGTATCAGTCCTTATTTTTCCCCTTCCGTTCTCATTCGAGTACAAGTCTCCATCCATTGAAAGAAATTAAAATTACACCATTCTGTAGCGAGAGAATTTTAAGTCCTTTGCTTTCTTTCCAACGAGAGAACGAATGAATTTGAAAGCAAAATTTCCGTTTTCGAAATATTTAAGATAATCGCACGGATTATGTTTTAATCCAGATGTTCACATCCTCTTTAGGTCAATGTACCACCTTTTGCCACTATGTTTTTCTAAGTACCAACATCATTAAGGATGGAAAGTAAGTGTAGGTACTACCTAATCAAAACCATAGGGAGGAGACTGTGGCATTCAGTGTGGAATAATTTCCAGCCTTTATCTAAAGTATTATATTTATTTTAATGATAATTATCGACATTTGTACTGAATTGGAATCTTAATTTTGGTTTCGCGCGTTATCATTAATTTTAAATCTACCTGAACAGCAAATTGGATAGCATGCAACCCTCAATCCGAGGAGTTGTCATTTATTTATTTATCATATAACTAATTTTATTTTTGAAAACATTATCAGGAAAGTAATTATCAGCTAGTTAACTGCGTATTTATAACCCTCTTGCTTACTACCTAACCAAGCTCGCGTACCATCGGTGGGAGGCGTACCACAAGTTGGGAATCGCTGTTTTAAACCATTTATTATAAAGATTCATCTGTCTGAACTGAAACAAATGTGCAGGCAAACCTTGCAGAGTTTCCTTTCTCATAAATAATAATAATAATAATAATAATAATAATAATATAATAACTGGTTTGATTTTCACACTTTTTAATTAAGAGGTACGGACTAGGACTGGGTGAGACCTTTTTAAATGCATTTAACTCCCTGAATACAAGGGCCAATTAATTATCTTTATTATTAAGCTGTTACAAGATAACAATTGACTAATTAAGATTTATCAAGATTGGGTCCAAACCTGAAAACTGATAGAAATTTGGAAAGATAAAATTTGCAACAACCAACATGCATAGATAATAATAATCAGCCATAGGAGCCAGAAACTGTCACATCGCTGAGACCATCTAAGGCGGCCCCTGTATTATTACCAGCAGCATCAGGAGGCGAATCCCCCAACCTCAGTGTCTTCACTCCACTTATAGAGAAATGCCACCACAGACACTGGCACCATGTATGGATGGTTAAGTATATTAACTAATTGATCCCCATCATTAATCGAATCGTACGATGATGGAAAAGATACGCACCTTCTCCAATCCATTATACACAAATTTATGGAACACCCTGTTGTTGGGTTTGCTAAAGTGAGGAATTTTTTAATAATGTAAAATAATGTAGAACTTTGATATAAATGAAAAACGTAAATTAGGTATTATATGAATTCCAAGTAGGCCTCAGGTAAATTCCAGGAAAGAATGAATACGTGACAATTTGTATGTAAACATCCAAACCGATCTCAACATGATCTTACTGGAACACGTGACTTTTTTTTTTATTTAACCAATGGGGCTTATGACAATACGTTACGTAATGCCACACCATGAGTTCATCCAATCACGTATTCGTAAATAGTCTTAGTGTTCAAATAGTACTTGAAATAAATATAAAAATTATTTAATATTATCAAATAGGTCACATAAGTTAATTAAACAATATAAAATAGTTAAGAATTTGGAAGACTCATAAAAAAGTGCGATTAAAGTTGTTTGTAAGTTCCAGGATCACGATACAGAAAGCTCTAAAAACATTCTGGAAGGAGACGCAATTACAGATGGGAAGCCACGAGCAAAACGAAACAAGAGAGAGCACAAGAAGACCGGAGGATAATTGGTAACAGCCAAGCGGAGAGAGAAGAGTTACGGAGCAAGAGAAGATAAGAGTAGAGCTAAATAATAAAACAGTTTCCACGGCAATTCACGAGAATTTCTGGACAGTTAATGATAAAGTTTGATCTAAGCTAGTTAAGATATTGCTTATATATATATATAATTATATATATATATATATATATATATGTGGGAATGAACTCAGAATGGTTCCCTGAGGTTTTTATGATACACACAGACCGTGCATGGAACAAGGAACTCTTCTAGGATAATTAAATCCACTAAAGTCCGAATAAGTAATGGTAAATGACAAATACCATAGTTTTTCTTTTTCATGATGCTAGCCCGACGTGGGCAACGGGTCACTCGCAAAGAGGTCCCAAAATATAGCTTCCCTCACCAGCTATCTGCAAAGCAGATAGGATCCAGCTTTGGGACAGGATCTAGGGTTTAAAGCAGCCTAGCCCAGCTACACTTAGAACTTCAATATAAGCAAAAGACTCGCTGCCTTCACGTCAGATTGAATACATCAAAGAAAAAGGGGGTAACTATTATATTTTTAGCCAAAAACTAAAACTTAAACCTCAACTGGCAGAATTGAGCGTCCACTTTTCAAGGCACATAACATGTCCGTTTCAAGATGGGAATGAACTCAGAATGGTTCCCTGATGGTTTTATGATACACACAGACCGTGCATGGGACAAGGAACTCTTCTAGGATAATTAAATCCACTATAGTCCGAATAAGTAATGGTAAATGACAAATACCATAGTTTTTCTTTTTCATGATGCTAACCCGACGTGGGCAACGGGTCACTCGCAAAGAGGTCCCAAAGCTGGATCCTATCTGCTTTGCAGATAGATGGTGAGGAAGCTATATTTTGGGACCTCTTTGCGAATGACCCGTTGCCCACGTCGGGCTAGCATCATGAAAAAGAAAAACTATGGTATTTGTCATTTACCATTACTTATTTGGACTATAGTGGATTTAATTATCCTAGAAGAGAAGAGTTCCTTGTCCATGCACGGTCTGTGTGTATATATATATATATATATATATATATATCATATATATATATATATATATATATATATATATATATATATATATATATATATATATATAATATATATTCTGTCTTTCTTTCTTTACCGTTTAATACCTGTTATTTAAGTATATAATAATTTTTCTAACAGCGTGTTTCATATGTCGTTCGTAATGACAACAAGTGGCTCAGTGACATTTTCCAGACAAACGAATGTGTTGGAACTAGCGACGGCGTCATCAAGGTGCTAACCCAGTGGTGGCCAACCGCGGCGCATTGCGCCAAAGGTGGCGCATCAAGTACTTTGAAGTGGCGCATCGAGGTCTCGTATGAATTTTGCTAAATTTTCACTTCTAACACTAAATATTAAAAATCAAAGATTTAAGCAGTTAAGATGTAGTTAACTAAAAATTAAGGTAAATATTTTTCACATTATATTTCTATTTAAGGTAAATATTATATTATATTTTTATTTTTACTTACAAGTTATTAGTAATTTTTTCACAAATTTTTTTTTGGCGCATCCGAATTAAACCTAACCTAAAAATGGCACGCATCAAAAAATGGTTGGCCACCACTGTGCTAACCTATCGTGTAGTTGTATCGTTCCCAGTGGGTGTAGTAAATTCTGGTTATCTTGGTAATATAAATCAAATCGGTGTTTAGAGAAAGGTAGGTCCAAGACCAAAAGAGGACTGTGGTTAACATCCTATAAACTCAAGGCCTACTCTCATATGAGATAAGCTTACCCTAGGTGGTGTCGTAACGCCCAAACGATACAACTGCCAACGTATGCTGATAGGCCTAACCCAGCTCTGCTTGAGAAAAAGCTGGCTATCGCTACCAAATTTGGGATCACCTGAAGATCCGTCACCCCAGCCTTTTTTAGTTAGCTTTATAAGGCTAACTAACGAAAATATCACGACTTAACCTAACCAATCGTTAGGTCAACTGTACGCCCTTGACGATTGGTTAGGTTAGTTCGTGATATTTTCGTTAGTTAGCCTTATAAAGCTAACTAAAAAAGGCTGGGGTGACGGATCTTCAGGTGATCCCAATTTTGTAACCATATAACCCGAGTAAAGTCATTATTATTATTATTATTATTATTGTTATTATTTCACACATCTAAACGATTGGTAACCAAAATTAATGAATGGATAGAATCCTGCATCACCTTATAATCTTTATTTTGTACTTTCGACCACTAGATTTATTTCAGGGTAATAATTCTTAGTATCTCTTTCGAGGCCAATTCTGGGAACTCGCATAAAAAAAAAAAAAAAAATTAATAAAAAAAAAAAATAATTAAATAAATTTTAATTTGTCATAATTTTGACATATTTGTGTGAAAAGAATATTTGTTTTGTTTAACCTTCTAACTCCCAGAAAATTTTCAAACAATTTTTACCACGGGGCTACATTTGACATTTGGACCCTAAGTCGGAAATGTAATAAAGGATGCAAGAAACATTAATTATACATTATTTATTATACATATTAACATATAATACATTATAACCGAAAAAAAGCCCTTACATGCAGTTTGCAAGTTCCAAAAAAAAAAAGTTTGAATGGGCCCTATTACAGATACAAAAAAAAATGAAAAATACAAAAATCCTTTGTAATATAGAACTAACAATTTTGGTGAAATTATATATATATAATCATTCATTGTACAGTACATCAACCTATATGAAATTATGACATACTTTTGAGATGTGATTAGCACAAGCAAACTTCTGACACTTTACGCACTTGTCCCAAGATTTTTTATCACTAGTTCGTGGACAAAACGTGCATCGTCCCCGTTTCCTTGAGTCTACTGAAGTAGTAGGATTTGGTGTATCATATTCATTTCCTGTATTGGAAGGAGGACATTGTGGTGCTACTTGAGTTTCATTACTTATTAGCTGATTGCCTAGTTCAACTAGAAAAAGTCGCCTTTTGTGACTTTTCCATTTTTGTAATTTTTATTTACATGCATCCAAATGTGAAGCTATTTAGAGCGCTGATATCAAGCATGTTATAAAATACCACCATGGGCCATCTTCTGCATTTTCGCTTGGTTGAATATTTCCGGACCATTTGATCAGCTGTGTCAACACCACCTTTGGTCCGATTGTAATCTAAAATCATAATAGGCTTTTTGTCATTACATGTTGTATCAATCTTGGGCTGGTCGTGAGTGGTGCTAAGCAATGTTACAACTTTTCTCTTTTTTGGTGTGTATGAGACTAAAGTTCCATTTGTGTGGAAAGCAAACATAGATGAATATGTTTGGCGTCCTTTGGTTGTGAGAAGTTGAGTTGGAATTTCTTTCCTATTCTTTCTTATGGTTCCTAATAATGTTAAGTCCATTTCTTCAATTTTTTCCCTAAATTTAATGAAGTGAAAAAGTTATCACGTGTTACATTTCGACCACTTTTTTCCATTCCTTTCACTATGTCCATCACTACTCTTGCTCCTCGATTCTGTCACTCTCTTGGCCTACCTCTCTGCCAGTATACAATTGAATGTTAGAAACGTAAGATGTTGGGCCGTCACAGCAAACCCAAAATTTCAAACCATATTTTCCCGGTTTACTGGGAATATGTTGTCTGAAAGACATCTTCCCCGAAATGTAACCAATTGCTCATCAATTGTAAGATTGTCACTAGGAATATAACACATTTGTAAATTATCTACCCATTCTTGAAATACCTGTCTAATAGGACACTTTATCAGTGGACCTTTGCTGACGTCGTCTCGACGCATCATCAAATCGTAAAACCCTTGACAACATTTGAAACCTGTTTCTCGATATGGTTTTAGAGAATACTGGTCGGCCATTATTTGTACTCCATAGCTCACAGATTGGCTCATTATTTGATTTGTAAACACCAGTAAGTATTAGAAGACCTAAAAAACGTTCAAATTCATTCATAGTAAGTGCAACCCACCTTTCTTTGTACACTCGCTCACCTTCCACATTCGTATATTTCACAATAGTACTCGCAACACTATTTTTGAAGATAAGCTCAAAAGCTGAAACAACCGTATCAATATTTCTTATTGCATACCTTGTTGGACCAGGTTTTGATCGTATAATATTTTCCAAAGTTCTTCCTGTTGATTGCCGCAGAGGTTGGCCAGACCAAGGCATCTTTCCATCTTTTGAAGTCAAACATTGTACTTGTTGACAGTGCTGATTTTGACTAGATTCTGTTTCAGATTCTGACGATGAACCAATAACAGATGCAACTGAAAATTCAGAAACAATATGTAACTATTATGGAATAAAAATTAAACCTAGGAACCAAAAAAAAAATATATGGAAATGACAATCTATATAATAGTGATCTGAAAATCCAGAAACATTACAAAATACTTTGAAGTAAAGAAGATGTGAATCAGGAAAAAAATTGTGACAATGATAAGCTAATTGAGATCCAAAAACACTACAATTATGAAGCAGCAAAGTCACACACACACACACACACACACACACACACACACACACACACACACACTATTATTATTATTATTATCACACTATTATTATTATTATCATGGGCATTATCATACCTGACAAATGGTCATCTTCACTTTCGTCCTCTGATGGCTCTAATAAATCATCTGGGAATCACTGTCTTCTTCACCTGTACTATCTTCCATAAGTAATTGCCTGAGTATATTTTCGTCCATGGCTTTGTAACAATTGGAGAGAAAGGAGCATTCGATTGCCACCAATTTTACACGATCAGTGCGGAAATATCGAACTCCGTTTACTTACACTACCTGATTTTGGGAGTGCGCAACGTTATGACGAAATTTCAGTCCAATATTGCATCATCTTTCAAAAGTAATATATATATATATATATATATATATATATATATATATATATATATATATATATATATATATATAAAGTAGGGGTACATATGGATCCCCATGGTAATAACTGTTATATATTAATGTTTTTGTAATAAAAAACAAATGCATTTTATTAATACATACTATGTCAAAACAACTCGATAAAACATACAAAGTCATGCAACCACAGGCTATTCGGTAAATTATTTAAAAATCTGTAGCTTCATAAAGATCTACTGGGGTCCATATGGACCCCGTTGGGAGTTTGAGGGTTAAAATGAGAACATGCTATTTTAATATTATTGTCAGAAGTATTTTGGTAGATAATAAATATTTTAAATTAATGGATGCGCAATGAACTTTAGAAAATTAATCAAATTTAATTAAGTTTGACATCCACTCTCTCTCTCTCTCTCTCTCTCTCTCTCTCTCTCTCTCTTTTAAGGGGTCTTTGAAGGTAAACAAAAAAGAAAGGAATTTCTGACTTCCCCCTCAAAAAAAAAGCAAAAAAGGAGTGATGAATAGAAATTTAATTAATTTTAAAAGAAAACATACTATATATATCGGTGAACCAAAAGTAGGTGGACAGTAGGTTGAATACGGTTTGTGTTATATTATATTATAACTATGGTGTTCATTATAACTATGGTATTTGTGTTTTATTATATTAAATATTATAACTAAATTTATTTAAATTTTATTTTGTATTATAGTATACAAAAAAATTAAATATGTATTCTCAAAATAAACGTTATCATTTACTGTCCACCTACATTTGGTTCACCCTATATATATATATATAATCATGCGGGTTGCTTCTACAGAGCTTCAATTTAATATTTAGGAGAAATCCAATGACAAGGAGAAATGTAAATGCCATGAAAAGTCTTCTTTAATGCGCAACGTTTCGAGCAATACGCTCATCTTCAGGCTGTATAATAACAATGTGAAATTAAAATCAATAATTGAATGAAAAACAAGACAAAGAAAATTTCTATAACCTATTCATAAAGGCAAATTTTAAAAGACTGAGAAAAGAGGGTTAAATTCTAAGTTATACAGATTTACATATAAAATTAAGATTAAGAAGCTATTTTTAAATACATATAGTAAATGTGAAATTAATACACTGGAAAAATTAACAATAGTACACTGGAATAATGAAACTAACTAACCTTTCACTGCAATTTCCGAGGCTAAACTGATTTAAGCAGAGGCAATACGAGAAAACAAAAGATGGCGAGGGCGATTGGGGAAGGGGGGATTATAAGGAATTGGGGAAGGAGGAGGGATTATAGAAAATTTAACGGGACAGCTGATGAGTCAACATTTAGCGAAGGGGTCAATGTTTTAATGTAAAGCGATTCCAAAATTCTGAGTGAATTGGGACAAGTATTACAACCAAGAATTTTAAAATTGTCTAAAGTGACATCAGTTTTACATTTTATACTGTGTTCCCGAATACTAGAAACTTCTTTAGTTTTTAAAATTTTACCTGTTCGGCCACTTATTCCCATATGCGAATAAAATCTAGCCCTGAGAGAGCGAACAGTGCTGCCAATGTAATTCCCAAGGAGACACCTAGGGCAGGTAAATAAATATACAACACCGCTACGCAACGAGTCAGGGGTTCGATCCTTCGCTGAGAAAAAGCTACCTACAGACGTTTTATTAATAAATATGATGCGGAAATCAGTATGATAAAAAAATTTCCTTAACAACTTTGTAAATTTAAGCTTAAATTCCTTATTCAAAGGACCCATTTCAGGTACCAAGAAATATTTTATATCCTTCGGCACTGTAATACAAGGAAGTTGAGGGCTATAAACATTATTTAAGAAGGATCTAATTAGTTTGTCTACATATTGAACAGGAAAACTATTATTGGTAAAGTATGATCTTAGATTATTAAATTCATCATTAAGTAAGGTAAAACTAGAGGTCAAATTATATCCTCTGAACAGGAGAGTTTTAATACAAGACATCTTATAGTTGAAATCAGTAAAACTAAAAAAATTCATGCCCAAACCAGTGAAAGTAGGTTTCCTGTAAACTGATGTAGTAATAGAACCACCGTTTTTCGAAATTAAAAGATCTAAAAAGGGGAGGGACCCATTTTGCTCAGTTTCCATTGTATACGTTATATTGGGGTGCAAAGAATTTAGGAAGTTAAAGAATTGTTGCGCTTGTACTGCATTATCAAAGACAGCTATCGAATCATCACAACGAAGCGTCGATAGAAAATTGGCTTGAGATGAGTGGGAGATTGTCTAAAAATTACACTTTCTAAATGAGTCATAAAAAAATCAGCTGCTAACGGTCCGACAGGTGATCCCATCCCTACACCATCAATTTGTTGGTAAACCTTATTGTTGAAAGTGAAATAGCATTGTTTGAAGACCAATTCTAAAAATTCCTTAAAATGAGACAATGAAAAATCATGAAAAATATCATCCGAGCTAAAAACCCTATCTAAAATAATGGCAATAGTTTCAGATACAGGTACATTTGTGAAAAGCGACTTTACATCAAAACTGACAAAAAACTTTTTTGAATCGAAATTCTCACCAAGAAGGTCTTTTTGGAATTCAAACGAGTTATTTATAGTGTAAGCATTTTTCGCAAAGGGTGACAGGAGACGAACAACAAATTTTGCCAATTGAAAGGTGGGTAAGTTATACGAAGCTAAAATAGGACGGAGAGGTGTTCCAGCTTTATGGATTTTAGGCAGACAGTATAATTGAGCAAATTCTTGAACCTGTCAATAAAGTCATTGTAAGGTTAGAAGACCAGGTTAATAGATTTCTGTCACGACTAAAGTCTTTAAAGATAATAAAAAACGATACTTACTCTCAGTTGTTCGCATCTGGTGCTAATCTTGCTCAATTATACTGTCTGCCTAAAATCCATAAAGCTGGAACACCTCTCCGTCCTATTTTAGCTTCGTATAACTTACCCACCTTTCAATTGGCAAAATTTGTTGTTCGTCTCCTGTCACCCTTTGCGAAAAATGCTTACACTATAAATAACTCGTTTGAATTCCAAAAAGACCTCCTTGGTGAGAATTTCGATTCAAAAAAGTTTTTTGTCAGTTTTGATGTAAAGTCGCTTTTTACAAATGTACCTGTATCTGAAACTATTGCCATTATTTTAGATAGGGTTTTTAGCTCGGATGATATTTTTCATGGTTTTTCATTGTCTCATTTTAAGGAATTTTTAGAATTGGTCTTCAAACAATGCTATTTCACTTTCAACAATAAGGTTTACCAACAAATTGATGGTGTAGGGATGGGATCACCTGTCGGACCGTTAGCAGCTGATTTTTTTATGACTCATTTAGAAAGTGTAATTTTTAGACAATCTCCCACTCATCTCAAGCCAATTTTCTATCGACGCTTCGTTGATGATTCGATAGCTGTCTTTGATAATGCGGTACAAGCGCAACAATTCTTTAACTTCCTAAATTCTTTGCACCCCAATATAACGTATACAATGGAAATTGAGCAAAATGGCTCCCTCCCCTTTTTAGATCTTTTAATTTCGAAAAACGGTGATTTTATTACTACATCAGTTTACAGGAAACCTACTTTCACTGGTTTGGGCATGAATTTTTTTAGTTTTACTGATTTCAACTATAAGATGTCTTGTATTAAAACTCTCCTGTTCAGAGGATATAATTTGACCTATAGTTTTACCTTACTTAATGATGAATTTAATAATCTAAGATCATACTTTACCAATAATAGTTTTCCTGTTCAATATGTAGACAAACTAATTAGATCCTTCTTAAATAATGTTTATAGCCCTCAACTTCCTTGTATTACAGTGCCGAAGGATATAAAATATTTCTTGGTACCTGAAATGGGTCCTTTGAATAAGGAATTTAAGCTTAAATTTACAAAGTTGTTAAGGAAATTTTTTTATCATACTGATTTCCGCATCATATTTATTAATAAAACGTCTGTAGGTAGCTTTTTCTCAGCGAAGGATCGAACCCCTGACTCGTTGCGTAGCAGTGTTGTATATTTATTTACCTGCCCTAGGTGTCTCCTTGGGAATTACATTGGCAGCACTGTTCGCTCTCTCAGGGCTAGATTTTATTCGCATATGGGAATAAGTGGCCGAACAGGTAAAATTTTAAAAACTAAAGAAGTTTCTAGTATTCGGGAACACAGTATAAAATGTAAAACTGATGTCACTTTAGACAATTTTAAAATTCTTGGTTGTAATACTTGTCCCAATTCACTCAGAATTTTGGAATCGCTTTACATTAAAACATTGACCCCTTCGCTAAATGTTGACTCATCAGCTGTCCCGTTAAATTTTCTATAATCCCTCCTCCTTCCCCAATTCCTTATAATCCCCCCTTCCCAATCGCCTCGCCATCTTTTGTTTTCTCGTATTGCCTCTGCTTAAATCAGTTTAGCCTCGGAAATTGCAGTGAAAGGTTAGTTAGTTTCATTATTCCAGTGTACTATTGTTAATTTTTCCAGTGTATTATTTCACATTTACTATATGTATTTAAAAATAGCTTCTTAATCTTAATTTTATATGTAAATCTGTATAACTTAGAATTTAACCCTCTTTTCTCAGTCTTTTAAAATTTGCCTTTATGAATAGGTTATAGAAATTTTCTTTGTCTTGTTTTTCATTCAATTATTGATTTTAATTTCACATTGTTATTATACAGCCTGAAGATGAGCGTATTGCTCGAAACGTTGCGCATTAAAGAAGACTTTTCATGGCATTTACATTTCTCCTTGTCATTGGATTTCTCCTAAATATTATATATATATATATATACTGTATGTGGGGGGGGGGGGTACGTGTTGGAGGACGGTTCCCTTATGACTAAACTTTATTTTATGAACTCTTTTGGCAAAATTTATATAAACTGTGAATTTCCCTGCTCTGTTGGCACTCTGCCGCCATCATAGCGGCAGGGCCCAGACTGAAGCTGCATAAAATTCATCCGGGCGTATGTGCAGACCAGAGATTTCCAAACTGTTTTGCGAGACCTAAGTGTGTTATTGTCGCGTCTTGTCGTATTCTGAATTAACTGTTTCAAACTTAATGTTAATGAAAGTAATGCCGCCCATGACTGTATTTCATTTGCAAGAGTACATTTAATTAATTAAATTAGACTTTGTTCTCATACTTTTACACTATTTTACATTTTACTTCTTTCCTTTCGTTGAAGTTAATTGATACATCGTAAAATATTTTAGTGCTGGAAAAAGCTCTTCGCGACAACTTGAAAACTGTTGGGATCGAAGAAGTCGGGTAACTACTTCGTGAGACGGGTGTTCGGATCTTTGTTATTCCGGAACTTCGTGCTTGCAGGATGTTCTTCGAGAACCCAAACAAACAGAATCACAAGAGAGAGAGAGAGAGAGAGAGAGAGAGAGAGAGAGAGAGAGAGTTACAAGGAGTTACAAGGAAAAGAAGACCCTCAAAAGGCCTTGCGGCCCATACCGAGGAGGTACCAATGGCAACGGGTGCCAGGGAAAATTTTCTACACCCTCAAATAGTGTGCAAGATTTGGTTTAACCTTTTCTTGAAGTGATCCACAGAGGAACTGTTCACAACTTCTGAAGGTAACCTGTTCCACGTGTCACAGATCTTATACGTAAAGTAATTCCCACACACACTAGTCCTAAACCGTTTCAAATCCAACTTCCAACCATTGTTGCGAATTGGGTTATCATTTAAACTAAACATGCTTCTAAAATCGACATCGTTGAACCAGCGTAAGAACTTGGAAACCTCGATGAGTTGACCGCGCAGCATCCGAGTTTCCGGTGAAAACAAGTTCAGGGCGCGTAACCGTCGATTGTAGTCGATATGCCTAACGGAAGGGATTAACTTTGTGGCCCTCGCCTGCACTCGCTCCAGCCTCTCAATATCTTTACTGAGGATGGGCGGCCAGAACTGCACAGCATACTCCAGGTGCGGCCGAACCAGGGAATTGTACAGAGAGAGCACAATCTCCTTGTTCCGGAAACGAAATTGCCTCCTGATATAACCTAACAGCTTCTGGGCTTTCTTTTCCACCTCTACGCATTGTTTCGTAAACTTAAGGTCGCTGCTAATTAGCACACCCAAGTCCTTTTCCAAATCAGTCGCCTCGATATTACTCCCCAACAGTGAGTAGTCCGACTTGGGATTGGCATAGCCAATGTGCATCACCTTGCACTTACCCAAGTTAAACGGCATTTGCCACTTTTCGATCCACCCTCCTGTCCTACCTAGGTCCGCAAGCAGTTGCTCTATCGCCTCGGGCGTCCCAACATTGGCCCCAAGCTTTGTGTCATCAGCGAATTTGGCGACCCGACTGACGATGCCACCGTCGATATCATTTATGTAAATGACAAACAACAGTGGCCCTAAAACGAAACCCTGAGGAACCCCGCTAGTGACCGAGGCCCAGCCCGAACTAGCCCCTTTAATTACAACCCTCTGCCGCTTATTCTTCAGCCAGTTTCAATCCACCTACCTACTTCCCCACCAATACCCAGCGCGCGCACTTTGGCCATTAGCCGGCGGTGAGGTACCTTATCAAAGGCTTTCTGAAAGTCGCGAAAAAGTATATCAATCGCCTTACTCTTATCATACTCACTCAACATGAGGTGGAAAAACTCGAGCAAGTTGGTGAGACACGACCTATACCGTCTAAACCCATGTTGGGAGTCCCCAAGCAGCTTGTAGGAATCCAAATGGTCAACGATCCTATCCGCTATTATCCCCTCTAATAATTCACCTACAACTGAAGTGAGACTAATGGGCCGATATTTCTCTGAACTTTCGTGATCTCCTTTCTTAAAGATAGGGGTCACGTTGGCTTCCCCCCAGTCACCAGGCAGCTGGCCCGTCTCCAACGATTTGTTGAAGACTGTAGCCAGGTGTGGAGCCACCTGGTCGCGCACCTCCCGCAACACTCTGGGGAGAAACTGGTCTGGCCCAGGAGCCTTAAACGCGCTCAGTTTATCTATTTTATCGGCAACGACTGTCGCGGTACATCGAACACTATCCAGGCCAGCACCTTCGTGCCTCACGCCTGGCTCGGGGATGATGCGGGTGTCCTCCCTGGTGAAAACTCCCGAAAGTACTCATTAAGCACATTGGCGATGTCCGCGTCGGAGGTCCGCAGAACGCCGCTGGGGTCCTTTAACGGACCTATCATGCTTCTAATGGGCTTTCTACTATTAACATAAATGAAGAACTCCTTAGGGTTCCCCTTACAGAGGCTTGCCACCCGTAGTTCTTCGTTACGTTTCGCGAGCCTAACCTTCGCCTTCACTTCCCTACTCAGGCGGACATACGCTTCAGTGTTCTCATGGGAACGATTGGCCTTCGCCCTCCTATACGCTACTTTCCTATTTCGGATAACCAAGCGATGTCACGACTGAACCACTTAGGTTGCGTTGAAGCAGGGGTGACCGGTTTTGAGGGTATGGCAGCGGACTGCAGCACCATAAACTCGTCCAAGAATGCACTCCACACCCCCTCAACATCGCCGCCGACCTCTTACCCCATCTCACCTACGCTATCCCGGAGGCTAACAAAGTCCGCCCGCCGGAGATCGAGCTTACTGCCTCTCGAGTTACTACGCTTCACCCGAGGGACGCACACACGGAACCTAATCAGACCGTGATCACTCCCGCCCAACGATTCGTCAACGGTGAGGCCAGTGACGAGGTTGTCTTCGATCGTGAATACTAAGCCTAGAACGCTTTCGCCTCTTGTAGGCTCATTGACCCACTGAGTGAGGAAGTACTCATCAGCAAAGTCAACTAGCTTCCTCCCTTCAGCATCAGCAGTCCTGTCTTCCCACTTTATGCCGCGACAGTTGAAGTCTCCTAAAACTAACACACACCCTATCCCCTAGCAGGCTAAGGAGTTCGGTGTACAGGGCTGTATCTTCCTCGAGGAGGAGATACGGAGGTCTGTACACCAAGATTAACCTATAGTTCGTCCCTTCCACGTTCAGATCGACGCCAGGCAGCTCCCGTTCCGACCAGAACTGGCAGTCAACCGGACTCAACGTGTCCCTCACGTATATTAGTACCCCCCCCCCTCCACACGGGTGCGGTGTTTGGGAAACATTCTATACCCAGGAATTTCGAACTCCCCAACGTAGTCCCTACGATCAGTATGAATCCAGGACTCGGTGATAGCAACGATATCCTGGTATTCTGATGCTAAGAGCGCCCGTAGCTCGCAAAACTTATTCCTAATCGACCTAGCATTAAAAAGCATTGCACGGAGGGAGCCTTCCCTATTCTGACCGCCCCCTAGCACGACCCGTTTTCCGAACAGCCACGGCTGTCGGGAGTTGCAGAGCCCCTCACCAACGAGGGGGCAACTTCCGCAAGAGCCTGAGTCCCCTCCAACGTGGAAGGAGGGTCACCCACCTGTACCTGGACGCACCCTTCAGTTGAAGGTACGTCTGCCACCGGCTCAACATCATCTCTCCCCGGTGGGGGCCCGTCATCTCTCCCCGGGCTCGACCTCACCATTCTGTATAGGTACCGGTCGAGCAGCGTGCCTAGCACACCTTTACTCTTGTCATTGAGGTGGACACCATCCCTCTGGTAAACGTCCCACCTACCCGAAAATGCGTCGAACGGGTCAATAAACCTCACGCCCAGCAGGACGCACAAGTCTTGGACCCTCTTGTTGATGCCAATGACCTTACTGAGCGCGTGGTCACTGGCATTCATCCGCGGTAAAATATCCATTAACATTCCCCTGTCTGTCTTCAGTTTTCGATCATCCGCAAGAGACATGATCTCGGTGATGATCCCTTCTCTCGAACCTACCCTACCGCCTTTGAGGAATAGGTCGTTGCCACCAGCGTGGACAACGATCGCAGTCCTCCGACTAGCCAGCCACGCGCACCTTCTCTACCTCCTTCCGTAAGTGCGCCGTTCCCCGCCCAAGTATGCACCTTACCTTCGGAATGGGACGTTTTGGCGCCGACGTTCTGGCGCCGACGTTTTGGCGCCGCCGTTTGGGCGCCACCGTTTGGGCGCCGTTTGACGATTGGTTAGGTTAAGTCGTGATATTTTTGTTAAAACTAACGAAAATATCACGACTTAACCTAACCAATCGTCAAGGGCGTACAGTTGACCTAACCGGGCAGTGACGATTGGTTAGGTTAAGTTGTGATATTTTTGTTAGTTTTAACGAAAATATCATGATTGAACCTAACCAATCGTCAATGGGGCAGATAACGGAAAAGTACCCATATTATATATACACCTTATAATACACTGACTCTTTTGCTCGCACCGCCAAAAAAGTAACGAAGGGTCGCGCTTGCTACATTTATCAAACACATACAAATATCCATTATGTGAAAACTTCTGTTTCCCTTTCTTACTTGATATATTTTCAGACATTTATGCTATTAAGGGCAACAACACAACTTATCTGAAAAGACAGACAGCACTTCAGGTTAATAACCAAGTATTACTACTTAATACTAATTAACGGCGGCGCCAAAACGTCCTACATGGCCTTACCTTCCTCCCTTCCCGGTTTGCAGAAGCAAATTACTTCTGGCACCTGATCTGCGAGTCCCCAATCAAAACGGTGTCTTTCTCCTTCGAGCACAGGAGACTAAAGTGGTTGGAGGTCCTGACAGGGGCAACTGGGGTCTCAGGCTTCGGCTTCGCAGCCTTCTTGCCCGAGACCTTTCGATACCCGTCGCCACCCATAGACGCACTTACACCACCCGACCCACCCCGACCGGTAGCAACATCCTTCGGTTTCTTTGGGCCATCAGTAGGCCACTTCCCACCATTTTCTTTCTCGGCCCCTTCCTACCCTTCTCTATCGGCTCCTTCTTTACGCCCTCCACCTTGCGCCGCGGTTCCGTGCATTCCACGTGGGTCGCTGGCAATTCCTCACACTGATTTTGTACCCTGCTCCCGGTTGCACCTCTACCCTTTCTCCGCGTTCCCGAGCTCTGTCCAGTCAATCGCTGGACCGCCTTTCCATGGCAGCTATCCTATCAATGAGCTCCGGGGTGGAGGGCGCAGCCGCGTCAGTGACCGCCGCACCTTCAACAGCGGGTCTGGACGATTCGAGCCGCCGGACCCTCTCCTCTAGCTTCTCGTAAAACCGCATGAGTTCGCAAAAGCGGCACATGCTGGAGTGGTTGATCTTCTCGAAGCAGGCTTCTTTGAAATTCGTCACCCACTGGTTTACTTCACACCTCGCACATTCAGCCTTCAGTTTCTGCGGTCCAGTCATTGTAACTTATTTTTTTTTCGAACTCTGAATACACTGAATAAGATAAAGCGTTCTAGCAATGAAAACTATCAAAAACGTTCTGACAAGTATATAAAAAAGGAGGGGGAGTGAATTGTTCCCGCGCGTAGACGCATCCACTTATTTGCAAGTGACGTTCATCCCGTCCAGAAGACTACACCTCTCGCTGCTGCCGCACCGACCAAGGGTCTCCCCAGGGCCAGACGCTCTCAAACATGTCGCAGCTACCAACTGACAAACACTCGCGACGCAGGCGTCACGGATTTCCCGCCAGGAGCGACAGCGAGATGCAGCCCCTGACTAAGTCTTACTAGTCACTCACAAGCGGCCAGACTCTTAGAATCCAGTGTTCAAGGGATATCCCACCAGACCCAGAGGCTACGCCCGAGACTTTACGCTGGCCTGGCAGCCAGCTGGGCAGTAAAGCTCTCTCACCTAAGAGCAGTACAGCCAAGCACCATTAATTGGTCATCAAAGAACGGTCGCAGGGGGCTGGTCAGGCTATTACGCGTTAGGAATGGGCTTAACGGGGCACTAGCCACACTCCATTCATCGCGCCCCTACGCCAGGGACCCCTCCATCCTAGTCTCTCACAACCTACGATCGTTAAATGGTGTTATTTATAGAAGTTCCAAAGCCTCTCTTCCCACGCATGAGGTAGCAGTAGGGTCCTAATAGTAAAAGAAGAGAAAAAGACTTAATACTAAAAGAAAAGGTTTTTTTTTTTGCAGTCAGAGGAGAACATCCTTAACGCAAGCTAAAAGGACAGAGTAGAGATGAGATGGGGTCCTAGTAACCCACGGGACAGGATTGTACAACAGACTTTACCCGCCCTCCCGAAAGAGAGAGAACCTAAAGGAACTGGCAGCCAATTTCTCTAGAATCCCACGACTCTGGACCGGAGGGCTGTCACACCCCAAGTATAAAGTTTACAACACCCAGAAGGAATGTGCATAACCTTTAGAGAGAGAGAGAGAGAGAGAGAGAGAGAGAGACAGAGAGAGACTGTAAGAGGGGTTAGAGGCCACGAGGTTAAGGGGAGCCATACCGAATAGTGATTTGAGACATAATAAGAACAACGAAGTAGTTTTACATTCATACATTCCTGTTTTAGCATTCCTCTTCACATATTGCCCCCTTCACATATGGCCCCCTTCACATATGGCCCCCTTTCAAAAGAATTATAAAAACTTTAAGATTCTAACTAAAAATAACAGTCATTTCAGATAGATGACATCATCTACGATATCTCAAGTTCTTGTTAGCTTCCTTTTGCCTAAACACGTTTTAAACTTAGAAAACTCTAAGCCGTGGATGGTCAACCGATTTGAATGGTTTGTACACTGCTCTTAGGTTGGTTATGCCTGAGGGGGAGTAGTTAGTGCTTATACATTCAAAGAAGAGAGGTTATATTACATTTGCTCTTCGGTAATTTATACCTTTGTGTATTTACGAATGTGATATGGCCTAATTTTTAAAGTTCCTCTTCATTTTATGGCCTGGTCTACTGCCGAATTGAACTACAGTATAGAACTTAACTCCCTCCACACAGGAGAACAACCCTCCATTGAAGAACGAACTAGTTGTTACGGAAATGTCTGGCTTTATTAAAACAACTGCAATAACTAACTTGAAATTGAATTTGCCACTTACGAACGATTCAATGGTTCGAACAATTTGCAATACTAGTGATGTGAAGTTCAAGCACATCTGGATTATACTGCTTATATTGACGTGTGCGGTTAAAATAAAAAGGTGTGTGTGTGGGTGTGTTCTACAATGAAGAACTTTGACGACCCAGATGTTTTATAGTCTTTACCTCGAACATCTATAATTCCGTGGACCCGGAAATCAAATTAACAAAATGCACAAATATGTATTCGTGGGATAAGATAACTCATCTTGTTATCCTCTACTACAGTGGTTCTTAATCCCTGGGTCGCGACCCAAAATTGGGTCGCCAAGCCATTTTCATTGGGTCATTAAATTGTCATTTTTCATTTATTTATGTTATCCCGCATCATTTTTACCATTAATTATTTATTTTATTACCTATTACGAGTGAACTGTTTGAAGGCATAGGTCGCCAAGCTAACCCCACGACCAGAATTTGGGTCGCAGCCTAAAAAGGTTAAGAACCACTGCTCTACCATTATAATTGGAGATAAATAAGAAAGCTGACGAGAGAACATCGATTTCTTAAAGTAAATAAGAATTTACAATTTAGAGTTTTCTTCAATTTACACATACTGTAGTTCTTCCAACCCTCATTTTGAAGCACTTTTGAACTAAAACTAGAACAGGAATTGGTTTTCAGAACCTTTTATGCTGATTCTGAATCGAGACTTTCTGATGGATATTATATTGATATTAGAGTCCATTAAAGGAGTCCGTAATGAACGATAAAGCGAAATAAATCATTAAATAAAAGCTGAAACAGTTAAAAACTGAAGCAGACTTAACATCACTGCAAACCTCAAGAATTAAAGTCATTCTTGATGAGGTCTGAGTAGGAGAGCATTTTAATTATTTTAAATCTCGTTTTAGCTTTTAGCTTTTACTTTCTAACTTTGAACTGATGATTGAAGTTATTGCACCTATACTACTACCTTTCTGTTGTTTTGTCCTATAATTTAGCGAATTATTTAATTAATTGTTGAAATAGACACCCAAGTAATGATGCCTTTATCTTCACTGGATATGAATATTTAGAAATGTCATTCAAAATATATTGTACTCAAATTTTCAACACTTATTACCTTTATTGTTGTAATTTAAAACTTAATTATCTTTATAACTGACGACAATTATTGTGAGCCTTCTACACTACAGTTTCATAAATATGATTGAATTACGCTTTGTTCTCGAAGGAAATTACCGTGCACAGTATAGATTTGTTTATAGTAGGCTATAAAATGGGAAAACAGAGACGGTAATGTTAACACAAAGCCTTTTTTCTTATTGCTTCCCCTAACGGGGCTAATTTAAAGCATTAAAGTAAGAATTTTCAAGCAGATTAGTGTGCTAACAAGAAATAACGTTCACGCTATAAAATATCGCAGAAGCTTTTAATTCATTAAAGTGTGCAAAATATTTGAAATCCTTTTAAAAACACTGTCATCGGTTATTAGTATGAAGAAAAAATGCACTCCGGACTTTGTTTGGAAAAATATTTCATTATTAGCAATTTCCTCTTGCAGTCTTTATATCTTCGATGTATCGAAATAGTTTACCTTGACGGAATTGATTTTAATTAAATACAATTTAAAATTGAACACCCACACTTGTTACATATATATGCAAAAATTATCCCATATTAGGATTCAAACCCGGACCCTCTGACAGGCAGTGGCGGATTATCACTGAGGCTATTGAAGCTGAAGCCTCAGGCTCCCATGCTTGAGGGGTCCCACAATCAACTGAGTTTCGATGATATAATTCGAGATTTCGCAAACTTATTTGATTAAATATGACAGAGTACACAAACTGACAAATTCCCAGTTTTATTTAATGTTTTATAGGCCCTAAAGTAAAGTTTGTTTAATAATGTTTGGTTTTGGCAAACGGCAAAATACACCGTGTTAAGGTTCTTTTAAATTTGTGCCTCAGTTAGCCTGAGCACCGTACATATGATTCATGTAAATGTACTATGTACTGTACATGTACATGTATTGTTACTAAAAAGCTATAGAAAAGCGCCTCCATATTCTTCATTGCCCCGGGGCAATGAAGGTGTCTTAATCCGCCTCTGCTGACAGAATAAAACTAAACAACAACCTGACGACATTTCACCACCTGAGAAAACACGACAGATTCGTGATCAGAAGTGCGTAAATATTAAGTTTCGGGTGCATCAGTTTTTTAACCTATGAGTGGCCGAAAGTTGGTGACGTAAGAAATAACTAACCAACCTAGAACGATAAACTAACCTAGTATAAAGTAATCTAGATGTAAGAGTCACCCTGATTGGCTTGAAGTATGAAATGGACGGATCACCATAATCTGCTGTCCTCGAAACTTAATATTAGCCGCGAAGCGTTTTAAGCGTTAACCCTCAGCACTCAAACCAATGAACAACTGTTAGATTCCGCTAAAAAAAGGAAGGGAACCATTGTTGTGAAGATGATATCGACGACTAGACCTTGGGGCGCCCGGTTAGAACCTCCAGCGTTGACGTAGGGGTGGTAGTGGTCAAGAGGAGTTTATTAAAGACTTGCTTAACTATTGAATGTTGGACCTTTCATTGAAATCTCACTTACTTTATCTTTCGTATTTAGTAATTAACAGAGAAATATTAACTTGAGAGTGCACTTACAGTTCGGCAGAGAACACAAGTGCTTCAAGTTTCTACACGAATTTTATACTGTAGTTTCCACTATATACAGTACATTATATTTGGAAAACATTGTAGGCCATGGTACTTGTAGGTTATCTCCCCCCCACCAATTTGACAGAATATTTTCATTAAAACTAACGAAAATATCACGACTTAACCCAACCAATTATCAAGGGCGTACAGTTGATCTATTAATTATTAATTATAACATTGTTTGTTTCTGGAATAGTATTTACTATTTACTAATAGAGGTACTTGTGGGTTATCTGTCGCCACTTTTTAATATTTTTATTTATTTATTTATTTTTATATATTAAGAGAAGAGGATTCTTTATACTGTACGGCATTGACGATTGGTTAGGTTAAGTCGTGCTAGTTTGGTTAAATACCGTTTTATTTAACCAAACTAGCACGACTTAACCTAACCAATCGTCAATGCCGTACAGTATAAAGAATCCTCTTCTCTTAATATATAAAAATAACTAAATAAAAAAATATTAAAAAGTTTTTTATTTAACCAAACTAGCACGACTTAACCTAACCAATCGTCAATGCCGTACAGTATAAAGAATCCTCTTCTCTTAATATATAAAAATAAATAAATAAAAAAATATTAAAAAGTGGCGACAGATAACCCACAAGTACCCTAATAGATCAACTGTACGCCCTTGATAATTGGTTAGGTTAAGTCGTGATATTTTCGTTATTTTTAACGAAAATATTCTGTCAAAATTGGTTGGGGGGAGGAGATAACCTACAAGTATCTAGGCCATCTTGCCACATAACGTCAGTCGATCCAACTACAATACTACTGCGCATATTGCGAAGGTTTAATGGGGACTACACTTCTAGTGAAAGAGCGTTCGTGACTGCGCAGTAGCTTAACACGCAACATTCGGTGCTATAATGCGCTTGCGCGACACCATCTTAAGTTATGTGATTCTTGAGCGGCCAATCGCACTCCTTTATTCCCCATGACGTCATGTTTTTACTTGGTGTGCCCGAATCGTGTCCAATAAAGTGTTTCTACGACCAAAGGCCGCAAAATCTCAATAAAGATAGAGCGGAAAATTATTAGTACACACTTGAATACCATTAATTTTAAATAATTCTAAATGCAAAAACTCACCAGTGAATTAACTTAACAAATACCCATCGTTGTATCTAATTATTATAACTGTTAAAATGGAAATACTTGTCTTTTTCAGGGGATCATGAAAATTTGAATAAAAAGGACAAAAATGGACGTTAGGCAACAAATGGAAAGAGCTGTCTTGGAGGCACCTACAGAAGGTTGACGCTGGAACACAAAATGAGCGGGATTGTGTTTATAGAAAAAGTGGACGCACGCGCACCATGAACTCAAATGATATCATCTCGCAAAAAAACTTCACTTTTTTCTACGTGAAGGTCAAAATATGAAAATAAAAACCCACTCTAATAGACAGAGTTTATTTCCACGACAGTTTCGACGCCCACTGGCATCCTCCTCGGGTGGATACAGAAACACGAATGAACCAAAACAAGAGGGAAAAGCAGTTCAGGGACCGACCGTTAAGAAATTCGCACCTACGTTAGATCCCATTCTCCCGACACCGGAAGGGCATTTTCATTAAGTACATTCGCGCAAATTTTTTTTTTTTTTTTTTTTTTTATAACTATCTTCCTCTTCTAAACATACAGATTCTATATATTTTTTACATAATTATTACATTTATTATTAAATTTATTACATTTAATATTGCATAATTATTTATTACAGAAATTATAAATTTATTAATACATTGGTTTTTACATTATTGTTTATTATACAGAACTTATAAACCGAAAAACGAATGAAAAAAGCCGATTAGGAAACAATCCAGAAACCAATGAGAAATTCGCACCTAGGTTAGATACCGTTCTCCCGACACTGGAAGGGCATTTTATTACAGGGTCCGCTTACAAGTACATTCCCACAAATTAAAACTATCCTCTTGTTCTATACATACAGATTCTAATATTTTGACATAATTACTGCATTTATTATTACATTTACATTTTTTAACATTTATTATTATTACCTTTACCCTAATTATTAAATTTATAATATTACCTTTATTATTACATCTGTTGCATTTATATTTATTTCCACATTTATTACTTCCATTATTACATTTACTAAAGGCGAGTAAGGAAACATTCCAATCCAGAGACATTTAAGAAATTCACACTTAGGTTCGAACACGTTCCCACGACTCCGTAAGGGATTTTTTGACCAAGAATCTCATTAAAGGGTCTAACTTATAAGTACCTTCGCACAAATTAAAATTATCTACTTTTTCTATACACACAGATTCTATTATTTTTCTTTTGACATAATTATTACATTTATAAAGTACCTTACTTGATTCCCAATCTATAGCATGATTATTTTGGCTGGCGTGATAAAAAATGGCATTATTAGTATTACAACTTCTATTATGTGATGAAAGTGCTTGGTCAAAGTGTGCGGTGGAAGGTTCCGTTTTAAATTTATCGACATACGTCTTATCCAAATCCGAAAAGGAAGTTCTTAATTTAGGGCTGTCGTTTGCCCTTAAACCCGATAAAAACATTGTTTTAGATTTTGTGTCTTCCGTAGTTAATTCCAGGGCGGATATTCCGTGTTTAAATAGTTTGATTCTGAGCAAGTTTCTGGAACATTTCAACTCATTGGACTCTATTCCCAAAAGATTCCGGTTAGCTTTAGACAAGCTCAGGAAGAATGAAGCAATATTTGTCACTAAAGCGGACAAAAGTAACACTGTGGTTATTTTAGACAAGTGTCATTATAAACAAAAAATGGAAGCGTTACTTAGTGATGAATTCACCTACGCCAAAGTGAGATCGTCCCCCCTAAAGCGTCTTTCTGCCGAATTCAACAAAACCATCAGGAACTTATTAAAAGATGTCCCGGCGATTGATCCTAAAAGATTTCTACAGATTAACCCCAAACTCCCCCACATTTACGGCCTACCCAAAACCCATAAGATTAATATACCACTCCGTCCCATTATTTCACACAGGGGTTCCTTTAGTTACAGGTTATCTAAATTTCTTGCAGATAAATTATCCCATTAGTTGGTAAATTTTCAGGCTCGCACATCACTAATTCCTGTGACTTTATTAACAAAGTTATGTCCTTAGATTTAAAACGGGGAAGAATGATCAGTTTTGACGTTGAGTCCTTGTTTACGAAAGTTCCCATTGATGATGTACTTAGTTTTTTAGATAGAAAATTGCCAACATGTAACGTAGAACTAGGCATGCCCACATCTGTATTTTTAGAACTGATAAAACTCTGTGTCACCAATAATGCCTTCTCCTTCGGTGAAGAATTTTATTTGCAACGTTTTGGTATGGGAATGGGGTCTCCTTTATCCCCAATACTGAGTACATTATACATGGAATACTATGAGTCGGAATTGTTGCAAACAATATGTCCCAGGAATCTAATTTCGTTATGTAGATGATATTTTCTCATTTTGGCCTGACCACTGGAACAACTTTGACACTTTCTTTCAGTCATTAAATAATCTTGTTCCCTCTATTAAATTTAAATATGAATGGGAGAACGACAAACAATTACCTTTTCTAGATGTTTTGGTCATTAACGAAAGCGGAAAGCCCAATTTCACGGTCTATAGAAAACCTACTCATTGTAATTCGTACATTCATTATTTTTCATATCATGATGAAGGGGTTAAAAGCTCAATTTTTCTTCCATGTTTCTAAAGCACTCACGATTTGTAGGCCACATGTGC